>JAADXI010000244.1:0-29787 GCA_023337615.1 Pythium brachiatum | reverse complement strand
CGTAGCCGTAGACCACAACGGCGACTCGGAAGCCGGACAGCGGCATGAGCTGGAAGGTCTCGGCAAAGTACCCGGCGTTGTTCCACGCCATCGACACGAGATAGAACAGCACTTGCACTGTCAAGTAAAGCGCCACGGACATGTACACACCGACGAGCAGCCACCACAGGAGTCGATACTGCCACACGCCGAGAGGGAGCTGCACCTGTGTGTGCATCGGCGCTGCCACGATCTCCGATGGCTGCGGCGCCACGACGTCGGTCATCTTGTACTCGTCAAATGCCGCGCGCTATAGGGAGTGACCAGGCCAATTGGCTAGTGAAGCTAAGTTTGTCATCATAGTTCGGCCAGAAAAAGATGATGAATTCCAAACGGGAACTGTAGCCATTTCAAAATGGCTACACATTCGATCTCAACATGGCCACACATTCGATCTCAAAAAGATTTCTGGAATGCCTGCAAAGAGAGAGTTGACGTCTCTGACTAGGGCCCTCTCATAACAATTGACATGATAGCAGACCACTGAGACTCAGTCACAGCCATTCCGGAACCACGTCAGAGCTACTATGAGCCTCACGAGAGTCCGTGAGCAGCTCCAAGCCGTGTACCTGGCCGACCCAGCCGACGCCCCGATGGAAGATGAAGAGGGAGAGCCCTTGTGGGATCCTGCCGTCGTCTATGACTCGATCTCACGCACGGAGTTTCGCGAGTGGATCCGCAGGCGTGAGGGCGCTCTGCGGAGCTGGTGGTACGAACCGATCACACAAGACACAGGTCGTGTCGTCGTGTACAGTTGAGCGACAAGTGCGCAACTGGGAGCAGCGAGCCAGATCCTCACCAGCATTCTCACACAGATCGCGGAAATAGGTGATGATGTAGGTCTTCTTCATACCATCAAGACGATGAGCTCACCAACGTGCGAGCTGAGTGATCGAGACCAGGAGCCTCTGACGGCGCTCACCCCCAACGCGCTTCAGGGGAAGCAGTTCCCAAACCTTGTTGTTGAGGTCGAGTACCGCAACGTGTCGCTGCGTATGCTTTACGAGAAGCTGCAGCGGTGGATAGGCGACGGGACGACTGTCCAGATCGCGATCGGCATTAAGATCTACGAGAGGAGCCAGCGCCGAGTCGCCGTGCTTTGCATGCGCGATCAAGCCACGCAGATTGTGGAGTTCGGAGTCGACATTTGGAATCCACGACCGCTCAGGTTCCCCATCCACGTAATTTACCACGGCGCCTCCCTTCTGACAGCGCTGGTGGGCCATGAGAATGAGGAAATCGCCATTAATTTGGTCGAACTCCGCATCGGCATTGATGAAAACGTGGTCCACGAACGAGCAATCGCGCGGGAGACGCGTGAGGCCCTCACCATCCAGTAGTAGACAGATCTTCAAGTCCTAGTCCGTTTACGTCAGGGCTGTATGAGCTTGTGAAAACGAAACGCAAGTGCACTCAAAAACGGCAAGCTTCTTGATGGCCGGCCAGAAATAAAATGGAAAAAATGCGAACCGAGCTACCTTACTGATGATCACTACTCTCACGCGAAAACTGGTGGGTTGAGGGGGGGACGAAGCACCCTGGAGATGTCTACAACACGTGGATGCCACCGTTCTGCATGATGTCGCGCTGTCGCTGCTGGTTCTTGCGGTAGCTCACGAACACGGCGATACCGGCGACTGCCACACAGCCAATCACGATCACACCAGCGACACCAGCGGCCGAGAAGCTCTTCTCTTCACCATCAGCGTCGCCCGACTTGTTGTTGGCGCCGATGGCCGACGGAGCCGTCGAACCAGCAGCCGTGGACTTGGCCGCGGCCGCCGTTGGGGCCGTCGAGGCAGCCGCAGCACCGGCAGCAGCCCCCGGAGCGGTCGTGGCCTGGTTCGTGAACGTCGTACCCGTACCTGACGATGGCTGGACCGTACCCACGACGTCGTTGGCGTCCGTCTTCTTCACGCGAACCATCACCTTGCCGTCCACAATCTTGGTCACGCTTGGCTCAGGCGTCGCACCAGCAGCAGCAGAGCCAGCCGACGGGGTCGCGCCCGCGGCCGAGCCCGCAGCACCTGCAGCAGGAGCAGTGGTCTTTGGCACGCGAACCATCACCTTGCCGTCCACAATCTTGGTCACACTGGGCTCTGGGGTCGCGCCGTCCGTCGTAGCAGCCGCCGCCGAAGCCGCTGGGGTCTCGCTCGAAGCAGCCGTCGCAGCAGATCCCGCACCGGCAGCAGGGGTCGTGGTCTTGGGCACACGCACGTATACCTTGCCGTCCACGATCTTGGTCACACTTGGAACTGGAGTGGCACCGCCCGTGGCCGGCGCAGCCGTCGTCGTCGCGTCCGTCGTCGCCGGCGCCGTTCCGTTCGCGGCAGCTGCCGCCGCTGGAGCTGTCGTTGCCGCGCCAGGCGCAGCAGGAGCCGTTCCAGGAGCCGTCGAGGCTGCGCCTGGGGCAGCCGTGGCTGCACCAGCAGCCGCAGGAGCAGCAGAGCCAGCAGCCGAGCCGGCTGGAGCGGCCGTCACACTGGCCGTAGCCGCACCAGGAGCGGCAGGGGCGACAGGGGCCGTGGAGGCGTCAGCGGCGGTGGTCTGGGCCTGGCCGGCCAGCGCCTTCTGCATGTTGGGGATGAAGTCCTTGAACACGTCGTACGCGTTCTGGCCGTCGGCGATCGGCGCGATGGCGTTGTAGCTCGGGTCGTCCACCGACGTCACGCACAGACCCACCTTGCTCACGAGCGGGCTCGGACACGCCGAGCCAGCCGAGCCGTGCACGTACCACGGCGACGTGCCGTCATTTCCAGCGGGCGCGTACCGACACGCGACGCCGACCTGCGTGCCGCACGTGGCCTTGGCGCAGCCGACTTCGTTCGTCGACGACCACACGACCTGCGAGTACGAGTTGTAGACGCCCGTGCCCACTGGTTCACCGGCAGTCTTGGGAGCCGCGAGCGTCGGGAACACGGTCATCGCTGTGTCCACGACCCACGTCTTGAACGCTGCGTCGACTGGTGAACCCGTGGAAGCGACCAGCGCGGCGTTCACACCGGCGCTCGTCTTGGCGGCACACGCGCTGGCGTCGGCCTCGGCCTGGGTCGCGAGCGCGTCGCTCCACTTGACGCGCAGCATGTTGCCGGCCGCGAACGGCAGCGCCGTCATGCGGAAGTAGTTGTGGCGGTCGATCCACAGCGCCTGGTCGGCGGTCGCGAACGCCTCGGCGTTCACGCGCAGCGCGACGCCGCTGAGCATACACAGCGCCAGGGAAAACGTCGCTGGGTGCATATTCGTTGGTGCGTACTACCGGGGATTAGAGGAAGCTGCGGTTAGTGGGGAAATGCCGGGAGAATTTGTTGGCGTTTTGATGGCGAGTTGGTTGTTTTGTTGGCGATTGAGTGTTGGCGTTGGCGTCGCCTCTGCCTCGCGTTCTCGGCTGTGTCCGGAACTCTGGACGCCGCTGGACAACGTCCAGACTTCTGGACGCGGAGTACAGTTCCATGCATGGTGAACGGTCTGCGGAAAAGCGAGGGCGGCTGGCACGAGCCATGCGAGCTGATGCTTGGCGAGAGTCGGTCGCTGTGTTCGGCAGGGCCAGATGGCTAAGGTGCGTGATGGTTGTTGAATCAATACACACTGGGCGATTCGCACCACATGGTCGCTCGCGAACCAGCTGGTGACGACTTTGGACTCAACCAGCGCTGACTTGACAAAAAGGGTTAGGGACCCTATTTATAGTGTACTGAAATAATGTATGAATGCCATCAATGGAGACCACAATGCAACGACTCCGTGGAAAGCTCTGTCTTCCAGGCATCATGCGACTCTCACCCATCTCGAGACTCCACGCGTCTCGATAAAGGACGACCGTCAACTACACTCCTGCATAATGCGAGGACACAACACGCCAACCGCACGCTCTGTGCCTGGCATCGTTCTGCTCATCAGTGGCGAGCCTCATGCTCGAAAGAACACCGGCCCATCCTGCAGTTGTCGTCCGTGTCCCAGCCTCCCAGTATGATAGCATCAGCTGGAGGGAGGGCTCTTCGATTCATGGCCGCGTGGTTGGCGAATACAGTTATCGGTAACGCAACACATCTTCGTGCTACGTGGATGAGGACGGAACTGCAGAGTGCCCCTCCACAACTGCACAGGTGCTGTGATCGTGATCGCAGTCGTAAAAGAGAATCGCCCTTGTGTCTCACGGAGCCGCATGAGCAAGTGAACAGCCACAGAGGCAGTCGCGGATCAGCGGCGTGAGACCCACTTCATACCAAGCCTTATCCATTCGCTGCACCTGCAAGCTTCCATCCAGGATTCTTCATGCAACCTTCCAGCTTTTACATCAGATCTCCTCGTCTCAACAAGCTCGGTGACATGGGTACACTCCTGTTGTGTGCCACACAGTGTTCTACATAGTGTTCCACATATGGTCGTGGGCAGTTGAGTTGCTCGAACCCACTCACTGGTCAACCTCCATCAGCAAAATGGCAACAATGGACGTCACCGGTAGCGACTTCCACGCGTTCGGCGTGTCGTTTCCGGACGCCGTCGAGCAGGAATTCAGCGCCGCCTATGGAGAAGAGCGATGGCGCAAGATCAAGCACCGCCTCGCGTTGCCGTACGTACCCCACACGCCTCATAAGCCACATGCGCAATGCGACACTGACGTCAGTGTCTTCCTGCCTTAAAACAGACCGAGCTACACGGCCGTGCGTGTGAACACGATGCGCACGACGCGTGACGAGGCGATCGCTGCGTTGGAGAAGGAGCTCGCGCCGTTCAACGAGAAGCTCGTGCAGGAAACAGCACGCGAAGCGATTCGTCCTCAGGCCCACGCACTGCTCAGCGACGTGGTCGTGATTCCGTCGGCACCACCAGTGACATCGCCAGCGCCAGTGGCGTACCGCGATGACTGGCGGACCATCATCGTCGATCGCCTGTGTGGTGAAGCCGTGCTTCGTGGCAGTGATATCTTCGCGCGTGGCGTCATGAGCGCGAGCAGCGGACTGAACGCTGGCGACCGCGTGAACATCTTCGTGGATCTCGACCATCTCTCGACGCGTGGCTCGGATTCCAAGGAACACACCGGCCGCAAGCTCTTCATCGCGCACGGCACGACGGTCATGGCGCGCACGGAGATGTTCCGAGCAGTGCGTGGGCTTGCGATCACCAGCATCACGCGCGTTTGCAACGATGCGCCGCCCATGAACGGCATGCTCGCTGGTGATATCTACGTGCAGAACCTGCCGTCGACAGTCGTTGCGCACGCGCTCGACCCACAACAAGGCGATGTGATCATCGACATGTGCTCGGCGCCGGGCGGCAAGACGTCCCACGTGGCGACGCTCATGAAGAACAAGGGCATCCTCGTGGCGTGCGACCGCTCCAAGCGCAAGGCCATTGAGCTCAAGAAGCTCTTCACCGAGCAGCTTCCGTTCGACATCGTGACGCCACTTCGCTTGGACTCGATGCACTCGGTGCTGCCCAAGACGGATGGCCCCGTGCTGAGCGTTCGTGAAGTACTTGAGCAGGCCAAGGCCAAGACCCCGAAGGAGTCGCAGCTTCTGCAAGTCGAAGGGTTCTACCCGGAGACGTTTGACAAGATCTTGCTGGATCCGCCGTGCTCGGCACTTGGCCTGCGCCCGCGTCTGCTGCACGCTGGTGATGCCGATGACTTGGCGATCTTCGCGAGCATGCAGCGCAACTTCTTGTGGTGTGCGTCGTACCTGCTGAAGCCTGGGGGCACGCTGGTGTACTCGACCTGCACGATCAACCCCAAGGAAAACGAGCAAATGGTACGGTACGCGCTCGACAATTTCCCACTCGAGCTGGTCAAGATGGACGTGGTCGTTGGAGAGACGGGATTGCTGAACCAGGGCCTCAGTGAAGAGCAGGCTGCTCTCGTGCAGCGCTTCGATCCGTCGAATGAGACGCTGGATACCATGGGCTTCTTCTGTGCCAAGTTCATCAAGACCAAGTCCATCCGCAAGCAATAAAGAACCCCCTCCCCACCCCACGCTTAGAGGATAGAAGCACCGTGTGAATACAAGTAGACCCTTCATCAACAGCGTTGTTCGCAGAGAAAGAAAACCGTCGAGTTCTGCACGTTGAGAAGCGCGATGATGAGAAACAACAGCGTGATGAAGTTGCGGAAGCGATAGAGCTCTTCGAATGGGATGCCTCCGGCCAATTCCATCACCACCGAGACGTAGTCGATCACAATCTCCAACCCGACTTGGACCAGCCACAGCACTGGCTGGCTCAACCGATGGCCAGTATTCGCGCCTGAGCTGCGGCTGAACATGTAGTGCGGGTGGTCCCAGTACAAGTAGATCATGGCTGCACAACTGCCGATCGCAATGTACTCGGCCGACATATCGGCGTACACTTCTGCTGCGTGGTACCTCAGATGGAGCAGCTTCCACTCAGTGTGCTGCTTGTCCAACGCGACGCGATCTCTCACCGACAGACTCGCCATCTGCGCTTGCACCAATGCAATACTGTGGTGTGCGTCGTGGCGGCGGAATTGGAATCGCAAGTAGAGAACTTTCCCGAGACGGGTGAAGACCTCGAGCATCGAGAGAATGACTGCTCCCGACAGCGTCACTTGCAGGCTATTGAGGCGCTGCATCGCAAGCCGGATCTGGGTGTCGATGAGTACTGTCGGTAAGCCGACGGTCAGAAAGATCGTGCGTGTGTCCTTGGTCGACTTCTGGCTCGAGATCACGATCCGCGCAAGTTCTTGGATTGCCAGCTTGAACGCGAGACTTCCTCCGGCGTAGACCATCAGCTGCCAGCGCGTCTTGATGTGGATGAGGCTCGTGACTTGCACAAAGATGCCGGCGATGAACGTGGAGAAGAGCAGCGGAAGGTTCTGCATGAGAAACACGCGACAGAAGCGTGTGAATCGAAAAGGGTTTTGCCTCTTTGCCCTTCGGAGCTGGGAACGCTGCGCGGAACTAGAACTGGAGACTACATGACTGATACTTCGCTTGGAGTGTCCTTCTGTGGTGTGCGTAAAGAAGATCTGTCGCCGGATCAAGTGCACTGCCGTGAAGAACAAGCCGCTGAGCACGCAATTGAGGTAGAACTCAAGATGCAGACGCCGTGTCGCTGCCGAGGCTCTGTCCGCAGCCAGATCCAGAGCTATTGGGGTCGCGATCGATATGAGAACGAGCCAATATGTGTGCTTGAACAACAAGCGGAAGCAAAAGCCAAAGCCTGGAGGTCGAGTTGGATCTGGCGACGCTGGAAACCGGCACCGCATGAGCACGGCGCTCTGCCCGAGAAGCGTGAGCAAGCAGAACGAGACTTGAATCCACATCATCGCGCCTCCCATAAAGCCACCGTAGCCTTGATGGCGTGGCGAGGATCCGGAGAAGACGTTGCCACGACTGCATAACCACACGAGCAGCCACGTCCAGACCAACGCCACGACGACATTACGCACCATGAACCACCTGACGACGGATCCGCGTCGCCACAATTCGCGTTGGAGGATCTTCTCACGCGTCCACGTGAAGACGGTGGGTGTCTTTGGCCGTCGGATCGCTTGTGAGAGGTGCTTTGCGACAGGCATCGGCACCACCGCTCGAACGGTTCGATTGGCAGGCATCGTGCTTGGATACTCGGCAGTGTGCTCAACGTTCAAGTACTAGTAGAAAGCAGACACACGGCTTAGTACTCGTCTTTCCAAGGTCGTGAGAAAGTGGTTCCTCAATTGGATCAGTGCGAAGAAGTCGCTGCGGTCCCTGAATAGACTCAACCCTTCCATCAACTCCTTTCCGACATCGAAACAAAGTTAGTCCACATCCACCCGGCGAGCGCACGCTGTCTTGGTGTACCAAAACACGACTGTCGATGCTAGTAACTGGTTCATTTGGATTGTAGATACTCCAGAAACCGCTTCTGCAGCTCGAACTCTTGCTCGCGCAGCTCATTTTCCTTCACGCGTTGCTCCATGTCGAACTGGATCTTGGTCTCCATCAACTCTAACACTCGCGCGCGGAACGTCTCACTGTCCAATGAATGCGCACCGTCGATTCCATTGCGGTTGCTGAACGCCAACACCACGGACCCAGCAGCGCCGACGCTGCCACCATTACCACTCGCTTCCAGTCGCCGTCGCTTCTGTGATGGCTGACCAGCTTTGCCACTGAGACTTCGTGCGTCTGCTCTTGCTGCTGTGACACTTGCTCCGATGACGCCCGCACCCCCACTGCGAGCAGCGAGTGCACCACCCATCGTTCCATCCAGCAGCGGTGACGGCCGCAGCAACCCACCAGGCTTGGCACTCTTGGCTTGGTGAAGCACCACACTCAGCTCTCTCAAAATGCTCTCCTTGCGTGTATTTTCTTCCACTGTGCCGTGCTTGAACAGCTTGTCGTGCTTGCCGTCAGCAAACAGCTTCATCAGCGTTGTGACGCGGTCCCTACACTCACCCAACCATCAATATCTCCACCTCAAAGCCCTGCCTAGCCCGTACGCACCGACACGTGTGCCACGAGTATGCCTCGCGGTTCTGCAGCAGCTCCTCGCCCACGATCTCCGCGATCTGCTGCCACATCTGCAGCCGCGTGCCGTGCTTGGCCGTGAACGGATTGTTGGCGCACAGCGCCTCCAGCAGCAGCACGTCCATACTCGCTGTGAACTTGGCGTAGCGCCCACGCACCACACGTGGATGCTGCTGCGACGCAGACGCCGTGGCATCATCCGCTGCGGAGTGGAGAGCCGTATCCGCATCCGTATCCTCGCCTATTAAAAGTGTACCCATGTCGTGTACCCATTGGCGATTAGTCCTCATGTGCGTTTAGACCCATTTTCTCAGCGCGGCTAAACTGGCGCGTTTTAGACGCTTACCGTCGACAGCGTCCACGCTGACCGCCGCGGCGTCATCGCTCACGGCGCCGCCGACAACTTCTGCGTGCGCGTCGTCGTCGTGGAGAATGTCCGCGCGCACGCGCTCCATTGTCTGGCTCATGCGCGTGTCGATCTTGTCAATGCAGTTGCAGTTGCTGTTTTTTCGCGATTCGCGCGCTTATCGAGAGCTCCGCTTCTCGATTTTTAAGCGCCAGCTGAGGTGTATTTGTGAAAAATTCAATGCTACAGGTTCCAACAAGTTGGCGCATCAACTGGTACGTCCATTTAGACAATATATTGTTTGTATGAGGCTACGAACCGGTCCGCAGCGGACTCCGCTTATGGTGAACCGGTTTACTCATGTGATAGGGGCTTTATTCGGAGTAGCACGGTACTGACCGTTTCCTCTGGTCGTTTCAAGTGGTTTCCTTCGTCGGCGGTGTCACGTTCGGACCTCGATCAACTTCAAGATGAGGTTTTATCTGCTCCGTGTCAACCGCCGGAAATAATCCACTCTAATTGGCTATAATTGGACACCTTGCTCTGTGTAATTGGTTTTAAATAGTGTATCAGACCTTTTCCTGCACGCCAATGCCGAGGTTATTTCTTGTCCTGCTGGTGTCGCTTCAGTCGCGCAGTGGGATTGACCTCAAGGGCAGAAACGAGCCAATTGAGCTGCGCGCGAAGAGCTGCGTTCGTGCGGCAACTCAACGGCAACACGCACCGTCGTCCCGTTGGAACTTTGCTTGCCGGCCCGGCGTGAACTTCACACCCCAACAGCACTTGGCTCGTTTTTCCTGCCTCTTGGGGCATCACTGCAGGTCTGGGATACTGAGCCATCGAGCCTCGCCGTTCTCCGTGCGTTGGCTCGCTTGCTTCTCTCTTCTAGCCACCTCAGTTTCCAATTTGAAACCCCGCTTCGCTCGCTGCCCAGTCGTTTGCTCCACCGTCGTCGTCGTCTGTTAGCGTGTAAAGCACCATGGCGGAAGCGCACCAAGCCATCGGCGTGTTCGAGGAACACAAGCGCGGCGTCGAGCTGCTCTACTCGGACCAGGGCATCCGCATCTCGTTCACCATCCCACCACCATGGCGCATCCGCCAGACACTCGTGCGCAGCATGTACCACATGGAGCGGGCGATCAAGAACCGCGTGTACCCGGCGCCGCCCGTCGCGGCGGTCGTGCTGGTGCTGGCGGTGATCGCCATCGTGTTGGCGTCGCCGTCCGAGTCGTGGTGGCGCAGCTCGTCGCTGTCGTACTTGGTCTGGCACGTCGGCAACTTTCTCATCCCGTTCTCGCGCTTCATCCCGCACTCGCTCTACGTCGCGTACCTCGCGGCCTGGGCAGCTTTCCTCGGCTTGCTGCTGCTCATGGCTGGCCAGCGTATGATCCTGCGTGGGCTGCTGAGCTACCGCCGCTGGCTGTACCTCGCGCCGCGTGAGAAGAGCACGATGGTGCTGGTTTGGGGTGCGCTGCTCAAGGTCTTGGGCGGCCGCAACCCGCTCACGTACTCGTTCCAGGACGCGTTGCCTCGCCTTCCAGTGCCGCCTCTCAAAGACACGGTCGACCGCTTCCTCAAGTCGGTGCACCCGCTCTTGAGCGAGGATGAGTACAAGGAGATGGAGAAGATGGCGGACGACTTTGTGAAGAAGGACGGCCCGAAGCTGCAGTGGTACCTGTACCTGAAGAGCTGGTGGTCGAACAACTACGTGACGGACTGGTGGGAGAAGTACGTGTACCTCAAGGGCCGCACGTCGCTCATGATCAACAGCAACTACTACGGTCTGCCAGCTCGTAACCTGGAGATGATGCCCACCGACAATCAGGCCGCGGCCGCTGCTGTGTTCATCCGCCACTTCATGCTCTTCAAGCAGGAGCTGGACCGTGAGCAGTTGCCACCGATGCTCATCCGCGGCATCGTGCCGCTGTGCATGAGCCAGTACCAGCGTATGTTTGGCTGCACGCGTATCCCTGGCCGTGAGGAGGACGAGCTCAAGCTTTTCCAGTCGAAGCACGTCGCCGTGCTGTGCAAGGGCCGCTACTTCAAGATGCCACTGTTCGAGAAAGGCGAACACGGGAAGTTGCTGTCGTTCCACGAGATGCAGCGCCAGGTTGAGTGGATCATGGCCACCGCTGAGAAGCTTGGTGAGCCAGCCACTGCCGAGAAGGACCTTCCAGCTCTGACTGCTGTCGGCCGTATCGAGTGGGCGGAGAACCGCGAGAAGTACTTCTCTGAGGGAACTAACAAGCGCTCGCTCGAGGTCGTTGAGTCGGCTGTTTTCACAGTGTCGCTGCAGGAGAACGTGCCTGCGGACTGGAGCTCCATGGGCCGCGACCTCATTCACGGCAACGGCTCGAACCGCTGGTTCGACAAGAGCTTTAACATGGTTATCTACAAGAACGGTCTTCCAGGCTTCAACGCTGAGCACGCGTGGGCGGACGCTCCAGCGATGGCGCACGCGTGGGAGTGGGTCGTGACGAACCAGGTGCTCGCGGATCCGTACTTGCCTGATGGCACGACCAAGTGTGTGTTCGAGAAGGAGAAGACCTCGGTGCTGCCGCCGTGCAAGCTGCTCGAGTGGGACATCTCGACTGGTCTGGACTACGCCGTGAAGAAGTCGCTCGCTGAAGCGCAGCAGTCGATCGCGGACTTTGACTTGTCGGTGATCATGTTCGAGAAGTACGGCAAGGGACTGATCAAGAAGTTCAAGGTGTCGCCGGACGGCTTCGTGCAAATGGCGCTGCAGCTCGCTTACTACCGCAACCAGGGCACCATCACGCAGACCTACGAGTCGAGTATGACGCGTCTGTACCGTGACGGCCGTACGGAGACTGTGCGTCCTGTGACGGACGAGTCGAAGGCGTTCGTGGTGGCGATGGCGGACGCGTCGATCCCTCGTGAACAGAAGCTCAAGGCCCTCCAGGCCGCTTGTGACATCCACCAGGACGGCTACCGTAACGCGATGAGCGGCAAGGGCGTGGACCGCCACTTGTTCACTCTGTACTGCACGTCGGTGGGCTTCGGCATTGAGTCGCCGTTCTTGAAGAACGCGCTTGGCCGCCCATGGCGTCTCTCCACGAGCCAGCAGCCGCAGCAGCAGACCGACCACTGGCCTGCCGTTGAGAAGGCTCTGGCCGGCTCCAAGTACACGCTCAAGGACGCGCTCTCGCCGGGTGGAGGCTTCGGCCCCGTCGCCGAGGACGGCTATGGCGTGAGCTACATGATCGCTGGTGAGGACATGATCGGCTTCCACATCTCGAGCAAGAAGTCGTGCGACGCGACCAGCTCGGACAAGTTCGCTGAGGACCTGTTCCAGGCCTTCGACGACATGAGCCAGTTGCTCAACGTTTAGATACCGGTAGTAAATGATACAATGAATTTGCATTCGATTTTTCATTCATTCGATTTCTTCTCGCACACGACTAGGCTTCTTCTACTTGTCCTACTGGGCCTTGAGCGACTCAGCAGCCATCTTCAGGGCACCTTCGTAGGTCTTGTTGCCGCCGATGAAGCCGGCAGCGTGCACGAACGTGCAGCCTTCGATACCGGCGACGCCCGAGAGCTGGTCGTCGCGGATGCCGCGCCACGCTGGCAGCAGACCAAGGCGCAGCGCGAACGCGCTCGACTCGACGTTGATCGCCTGCACGCGCACCATGCCGCCGGTCGAGTCGTTGTACAGCACGAACTTGATCTGGCCGTCGATGAGCAGCTCCTTCTCGATGTCGTACAGGTGCGATTTCCACGGGCAGTAGTTGGGCAGGTACACGATCTCGCCCGACGGGTGCGTCGTGAAGCGCCCCTTGATGGCGTCCTCCACGATCGAGCGCGCAGGCAGCCACGACTGGAGCAGCGACAGTACGCTCTCACAAAACTCCGTGACCGTGAGGTACATGGCCTGCTGGAACTGGCTGTGCACGCGCTCCTCCGACTGGTCCTCGTTCCAGCTCGGGTTCAAGTAGCTCACACGCGAACTGAGCGTGGTCGATACCGAGTACTTGAGCGGGCCTTCTGCGACTTCCACGCCGTTGTCGATGCCGTCAATGTGCTCAATGAAGTTCTTGTAGGTCTTCTTGTGCAGGATGTCGAGCGTCGCGTCATCCAGCGGCTTCTCGCCAGCAAGCTGCTGGATGATCGCGCGGCCAAAGTGCTTGTACACGAGCCCAGCACTCGACAGACGCGTGTTGTAGCTGTCAAACGTGCCGTCAAACGTCTTCTGGTGGTGGTCGAAACGCTGCGTCGCCACGTCGTAGATGCCGCCGACATCCACCACCGCCTCGCACTGCGCGAGCTTGGCCTCGTCACGCGTACGCAGAATGTCGTGGCTCGCAAACGCCGGCAGCAGCTTGAGCATGGACACGGCGAGCGCCTCGTCGCAGTGGAACGAGCCGTTGTGCGTGCCAATGTACTTCTTCGCACCCTCCGCAGCGATGGAGGAGCCCACCTTGACGTTGCGGAAGGCCGAGAAGACCGGCGCAGTGGCCACAAACGTAGCAGCAGCAGTAGGACGAGCCATCTTCGTCTTGCGGTCGATTGATCTGTTCAATCCAGCAGCTCTTCTGGAGATTCCGAGGGTGCCTATGATGGATCCAATGGCGTAGCCTTCCGTCCCTCTCATTGGCTAATATGGATCTGAGTCTGAGTGGTCCTAAAAAAGAACGGTTAAATCTAGGACACGGACCGGTCTGCTCTTGAAGTGAACCGGTATCTTTCCAGGTTTCCTCTGACTGACCATCATTCCGACAACATGTTGGGGCCAAAAAAGTTGGGAGCCGAAAACGTTGGAAAAAGTTGACGACCGCCAACAAGGGAAACCAAGGACACCAAGCGAAGATGTCGTCCATGGCGATGCGCGGGATCTCGGGTGACGCGCACTTCTTCGAGGAGAGCATGAACCTCGACCGTATCCGCAAGCTGCTGGACAACAAGCTGGGCGTGGCCGGCCACTCGGAGAAGCTCGAAGCCATGAAGGCGCTGCTCGCGTCGATCAGCAAGGGCGAAGATGTGTCCATGTTCTTCGCGGATGTCGTCAAGAATGTGATCGTCGCGTCCGTGGAAGTGAAGAAGCTCGTGTACATGTACCTTGTGCACTACGCGGATGCGAATGCGCAGTGCCGTGAGCTGGCATTGCTGTCAATCAACAGCTTCCAGAAAGATCTGGCGGATGCGAACCAGCTCATTCGTGCTCTCGCGCTGCGTGTGATGACGAGCATTCGTGTGCGCGATATCCTGCAGATTCAGCTCATTGCGATCCGCAAGTGCGCGGCGGACTCGTCGCCGTATGTGCGCAAGTGCGCGGCGAACGCGATCAGCAAGGTGTACGCGGTGGACGCCGAGCAGAAGGACGTGCTCGCGGAGATCATTGGCAAGCTGCTTCACGACTCATCAACGATGGTGCTGGGCAGCGCCATGCAGGCGCTGAACGAAGTCTGTCCGGAGCGACTGGATCTGGTGCACCGTCCGTTCCGCACGATCTGCCATTTGCTGGCGGACATCGAAGAATGGGGACAAGTCGTGACGATCAACGTGCTGATCCGCTACTGTCGCGAGCAGTTCCAGACGCCGGAAGTGTTGAACCTTGAAGAAGCGGGACGAGGCAAGGACATGAAGGCGTTGTTCCCGACGCGCAAGACCAAGCGCGGGTTCTACTCGGACGATGAAGGAGGCTCCGACTCGGATGGTGGAGGCAAGGGTCGCAGCGGAAAGAGTAAGAACAACAACGCTGGTCCGTCGCCGTTCCACCTTGGAAGCGCTGGTGCGCCTCGTGGTGAGGAGCTCCCGTCGATTGGCTCTGTGTTCCGAAGCAACGCGCTTGCCAGTGGCATTGGCGGCGGCGAAGAGCTCGACGAAGACCACCGCTTGCTTCTCCGCTCGTCGATTCCGCTGCTCAAGTCTCGCAACAGCGCGGTCGTGCTCGCGGTGGCGACGCTGCACTACTACTGTGGCACGCACAGCGTCGCGACCAACACACTGATCGGCAAGTCGCTTGTGCGCATCATGCGCAACCAGCGCGAGATCCAGTACGTCGTGCTCACGGTGATCTCGTCCATGTCGATCTCGCGTCCGGACATGTTCCGTCCGTTTCTGCAAGACTTTTTCGTGCGCGCGACGGACCCGTCGTATGCCCGCAAGCTGAAGCTCGAGATCTTGACGGCGCTTGTCACCAACGACAATGTCAGCATCATTCTGCGCGAGTTCCAGGCCTACGTGCGTCACGTGGACAAGTCGTTCGTCACGATGACCGTGCGCGCGCTGGGCCGTGTGGCCGACGCGATGCCGTCTGTCGCGGAGCGTTGTCTGAACGGCCTGATGCGTCTCGTCCGCTCAAACAACGAACAAGTCGTCGCCGAAAGTGTCGTGGTGATCCGTCAGCTGCTCCAACAGAGCGCCGTCGAGAAAGACCGCATGCGAGTTGTGCGTTCGCTCGCCGCGATGATGGTGAGTGGCCGTGTGACGAGTCCATCTGCGCGTGCTTCGATTGTGTGGATGCTCGGTGAGTTCCACCAAGAAAACAACGGGTGGGTGTGTGCTGCGGAAACTCTGCGTCTTGTCGCCAAGTCATTCTCGGACGAAGCGACTGAAGTTCGACTTCAAGTCCTCAACTTGGCTGTCAAGTTGGGTTTGCATGAGCCGCAGAACCGCAACATCCAGTTGTTGCTGCAGTACGTGATCGAGTTGTGTAAGTTCGATCCTGACTACGACGTGCGCGACCGTGCTCGATTGATCCGTGCCACTCTTTCTGGCGATGCAAACGTCGTGAACCCACACAAGATCTTTGCAACGAAGAAGCCGGCGCCTTTGATCGGCTATGAAGAAGAATCGAAGACCCGATTCACGCTCGGCACCCTCTCTAGCGTTGTGCACCACAGCGTTCCTGGCTACGCTCCGCTGCCATCGTGGCGCCAGACGAAGCCCGATTCTTCGCTGCGTGATGAATCGTCATTCATCAACAACGACCGCGAGAAAGCTGTGTCGAGTGACCGTCGTGGTGGTAAGAAGGACTCGAGAAAGGTCAAGGCCAGCGGCTTTTACAGCAGCGATGACAATGAATCTGACGAGTCCGAGTCAGAATCGGGCTCGGGCTCGGACTCGGATGGAAGTGAAGACGAGGAATCGGGTAGCAGTGGTTCGGAGGCGTATTCCGGCTCCGAGTCAGGATCGGAAGATGAGAGCGAGGACTCGCAAGCCGATAGCGAGGAAAGCGAAGAAGAGTCGTCTGAAGATTCAGAAGATGAACGCCGCCGCCGTCGCAACAACCGAAAGGCGGCCTCCTCGGCGAAGAAGAATGGCCTAGCAGCCCAACAGCAAACAGCGACGCTGGTGGATCCATTCGATCCGATTAACTTCTTGAGCGGCCCGACTAACAATGCACCGATGAACAACAACTTTGGGGGTCCAGCCTCAGCTGGAGTCGGCTACGCTCCCATTGGTGCCGGGAACTCGAGCAAGAGTAACCTGCTTGGAGATCTCATGAGCTTGAGCATGTCAGCGCCACCAAGTGCGGCGACGAAGCGCGAGCTGCTGTCGTCGGCGGCTGGCGACGGTCTTGAGATCCTGTATTCGTTCCTGCGCCAGCCATCGATGTACTCGCCAAACATGAACCTCGTGCAGCTGTGGCTGTCCAACTCGAGCAATCAGCCGATTCCTCGTGTCCAGGTCGTTGCGAAGGACACCACAGGAAGCAAGGTCGTCTCGTTCCCGGAGATTCCAGTGCTCTTCCCGGGCAGTGCACCATCCATAGTGCAAATCCACGTTGATTTTGGTGGCCAATTGGACCAGGTGGAGCTGCAAGTTGTGGCTGGTGATGCGAAGTACGACGTGGAACTGGTGCCTGTTGCTGGAGAGCTGCTCCTGCCTCACCAAGTGAGCCTGGACGAGTTCAACCAGCGCATCTCGATGGCGAACCAGTCGGCTTTGCACACGACCGATTTCTTCTTGCAGGCGCCTGTGCAACTGGATGCGTTTGTTCAGGCCGCTCTGACGGACTGCAACCTTGCTCAAGTGTATGAGATCAACAACATGAGCAGTGCGACCGGTCGGTGCAAGTTCTCTGGCCACGTCCGCGGCGGCAGCGATGTCGTGCTCGTCGGTGCAGAGTTCCAGATCCAATCCGGAAAGACCAAGCTGCTCGTTGTGACGGAGAATGCGTCGCTTGCCCAGCGCATTTCAGCGAGCATCAAGCGTCACCTCCCAATTCGTCAAGGCTGATTGTAAGGCATCGACCGTCAATCCGCGAATGGACGCCTTATGAAGGTATGGTGGTGGATTACTGTTATACTATGGTTTCTTACTGGTTTCCATCTCCCACGGACGCTTCCAGCGCCTTTGCTTGCTCTTTGAATCCTTGGAGGAGCTTGGAGATGTTGTATTTGATCTCGCTGAGCTCTTCACGCTCGTCCTGCTCGTTCCAGTCGCTGCGTGTGTTGTTGACAGAGCTCTTCGCTTCTCGCTTGATCGGCTTTAATTCCTCGTCTCCTGCGTCATCGTCACCGGAGAACACACCATCGTCATCTTCATCTCCATCTTCATCGTCTTGCTGTTTCGATTGTTTCATATCACGACGTGGACGTCCTCGGCTCTTCTTCTTGGGCGACGCGTACCCGTACGACTGTGACGTCCACTCACTGTGGTCCTCGTCCACTTCTGGGATATCTTCTCCGATCTCCTCGTCCTCGTCCTCGCACTCGATGCCACTGATGCGCAGGCGTCCTTTCATGTTCTCTTCAAAGGTTTTGACTCGCTCCGCGAGGTCGTGAAGCGCACACGACAGCTCGAGCTCGGCGTCCTCGTCCACGCTGTCGTAGCCATCGTCTTCATAATCAGAACGCGGCATGTTCTCGCTCAGACACTTCCCACTCGTCCGCACAATCTATATGATTGACTGTGAGGCGCTGGAGGGCTCAGCTTTCTCGTGAGCAAGCGTGGAAGCAGCTCCACTCCTGGTCCAAGATGCGGACAAACCATGAAAATAGCTCCTCGACCACAGTGGAGCCATCTTCTTTGACATAGAAAGGCAACTGTGAAATGGACACACCGGATTGGACATTAATGATAATGAGGAATTTTCATTGGACAAAACTGAAAAACATGAAACAAACCACACGGACAAGGGACGACGTGAGGGTCTCACGGCACAGGCGAGAACACCTCTCCAGTCTTGCGCACGCGACGGGTGTTGATGACGCAAAGAGTGAGCACGAGTACGCCACAGGCACCGAACACGATGCCAAGAACGGACGCCACTGAGCCAGCGCTGATCTCGCCGTTGCCATTGCGGAATGACGCGTCCTGCTGGGACGTCGAGTCGGTTGCTTCAGCTTGTTGAGGCAGTTTGATCGCTTCAATATCGACGTTGGAGACCGGCACTTGCTTGGTCGACGGCTCTGGAGCTGGAGCTGGCGACAGAGGCGTAGTTGCGCTTGGGCTCGCGGTGATGTCAGGCTTGACTGTTGAGCCACCTTTGGTGGGAGCCGCCGTTTGGATCACGCTGGGCGTTGTAGTCCGACCAACGCCGCCAGCATCACTGGAACCATCGGAAGAGCCAGGCTTGAGCGTCTTTGCAGGCTGCGGCGACTGTGTTGGCGATGGCTTAGGTGTCGCTGACGCTGCAGGTGTGACTGGGCTTGGAGCCGACGTCGGTGAGGCTGAGGTTGGCGCCGATGTCGGTGCCGGTGTCTGCGGCCGCGGTGGATTAGGAGATTCCGGCTCAGCAGGAGCAGGCGATGCTGGGACAGTAGCAGACGGCGTAGCTTCAGGACGCATCGGTGCTGGAGGAGACGGAGATTCCGTTGAATCACTGGTTGTGGGTGCTGGCGTTGGAACAGGCGGTCGAGTCGTTGGGGGCTCTACAGTTGTTGGTGTAGGAGTCGGTGGCGCAGTCGTCGGTGGTGCAGTCGCCGGCAGTACAGTGATCGGCACTGTTGGCGATGGTTCCAGTTGAGGAGCTGAGGACGATGGAGTCACTGTTGGAGTTGGAGGTGGCGTCACGGACCCAGGAGCTGCAGTTTCGATCGCGGCGCTGGGGCTCCCCGTGACCACCGTCGAGTTCACATCCGCAGTCATGGGACCTCCAGAACCCGCGGTCTCCGTGCCATCGTCCTGCGTCGTTGTATTCGTCGTGGCGTTCGTCGGAAGAATCTCGGCTTCAGGCGAGAAGAACGCCGGCGTGATGGTCCCTGGCACCGTGAGCTCGTCCCCGCCGCCGTCCGCCACCACGCTAACCGTAGCGCTATACGCACACGCCAACAAGGCAACCACGCAGAGCTGCAGCCGCATCACTCGCATTGTCTTTCACCCACGAAAAAGCTCGAATGGATGAAGAAAGACGGCGTGGTGAGCTCGCAACGCCGTGCTTTTGCTGGTTCTTCGATGGTCGCGTGCGAACGACAGGATGCGAAGGCGGCGCTACGCCACGCCACGCCCACGCGCACGCACTTCTACAGAAGCGACCCGCATCAACATCCTCTTCTCACTGACTTCCTCATGACAGGGGGCGAAACTGGCCTTTCAATCGCGTATGGCCAGCGTCCAATTTCGCTGACGGCATGTTCCACGAAGAGCTGCGGAAGAAAAAAGATCCGGCGACCTTTCGTGGATAGTGTGGTGCACATTATAGTATCCAAATCTTATTTTAGTACTAGTTGAAAGTAAAAGTCAACTAATTTAGGACTTTTGACAACTGTTCTGAATGACAAGCGGGGAAGCAATGGCGACGACAAGCATGGAGCCGGCCAAGCTGCCGGAGATCGACATGGACTACGACTGCGATGTCTACGAGCCGGCGGAGGACACGTTTCTCTTTCTAGATGCTCTGCAGGACGAGTTCCCGTTTATCCAGACGCTGGATCCTGCGATTTGCGTCGAAATTGGGTGCGTACTCGCGAAGATCCTGCAATGGAGAGTCTAGCAGACGCTGACAGATCCACGCGCTTGGACTACTGGCTGTGCATGTGATTAGATGCGGAAGTGGTGCCGTGTTTGTGTACCTGGCGACTGAGCTCCAGAAGCGCGGCACTCATGCAATGTTCCTGGCGACGGATCTGAATCCACTGGCGGCGGAGATAGCGACTCGAACTGCGACGATCAACGGCGCTCAAGCCTTCGACATCGTGCGAACGGATCTAGTTAAGTGCTACGAGCAGCGACTGAGGGTATGTCCATAACACTGTTTTCGATTTTGCTCTCAAGCGGTGGTTGTCTAACGTTCGTGTTGTAGGGAGCGGTGGACGTGCTGCTGTTCAACCCGCCATACGTGCCGACGCCCTCCAGCGAGGTCGGCTCCACGTACGTTCCTTGTGGCGCTTACAATAAATAGCGATAGTGGTCGTGTTGCTGATTCAATCTCTTATGTTGTGTAGGGGAATTGAGGCTGCGTGGGCTGGTGGCGTGAATGGCCGGGAGGTGATCGATCGGCTCTTGCCCAAGATCAAGGTAAACGTGATTTCTACTGATGGAACGTTGTGTTCATTGTGTACCAGAAACTCACAACGAGGTGTCACTATGCAGTACATGTTGTCTCCACGTGGAGTCTTCTACATGGTGGTGGTGATCGAGAACAAGCCCAAGGATATTGCTGCGATCCTCGCACTCGACGGCTTCGAAATGACGGTAACACACTCTCAGCCTCCCACCTGCTGCTGATACTTTGGGCTGATTGTTCATGCGTTGATATTTATCAGGTCGTGCGATCCACGCGCGCCAAGAACGAGCGACTTTCGATCCTCAAGTTCACACGATCGGCAAGCCAAGAGCGAAGGTAGACCGTATATCCCATAGAAGCCAAGAGAGCGATCACGTTGAGTTGGTATTGGCAAGCAATGCCACGTTACAGTGTACGTGACTGCCAAGCCTCCATCCACGCCGATTGGAAATGATTTGGTACACTCACGATAAAGTTAGAAGAATCAGTGGAGCCTCAACGACCTGATCGCAATGGAGCTGCATCCCCGAGAAGCTACGTGGATATATCTTTCGCGGACTCATTTCAAGAATCTTCAAATACTTCGAAGGAGTAATATAATACTCTGCGTGTGTTCCGCGAGAACCGTTCTCGCCATCAGCGGTTGACGCTGTGATACGTAAAGTGTTCCACGACCACGTGCTCCATGGACGAGCATCCACTTTGCTAACCAAAGTCCATCCGCGACACAACTTGCTGGTGCCGCGGATGGATAGAGTCTATCATAGACCGGATGCTTCATCGAAGATGACGCTGGGCACAGCTTTTGATTGACGCCAACAGCCAGGTGGCTACACGTGGTTAGGTTTGCTTCCAATCAACTGCTCCGCTGGGTGTCGGTTGCCAGAAAAGGGGGTTCTCGCGCACCACCCTCTGGGACAAAGGTGCGAAATTTTATACATTTTTCAAAACACGGTACGTCGTCAGCTTGTGGGTGGGGAAAGATTCGGCAGCCCAAACTTGCACTCCTTCCTCCCTCTAGCATTGCACACGTTGTTGCAGTACTGGGAGTCTGTGGGAAGCTGAGTCGGGAAGTAATTTATCGCGTAGCTTCGCTCTTCTGGGCTTTCCTTTCGTTCTCCCCCCCTTGCGCTTGATATTCAAGTTGGGAAGTCAGTGCATAGCGGCCGGACGAGAAAGCAGCGGCACGCGGACATCCATCGCGCCATCGAGCTTCTCTTCCTGGCTACACGCGGCTGCGAGTGAATTCTCCGGCGGACGAGGCTACGCGTGCATCACAGCGCTAGGGACCCGCAAAAGAACCGCCGCGATCCGACCCAGAACGCGCGAGAAATCGCTTCGGGAAGTGGTGTCGCACGATCGCCACTTGAAAACCTCCTCACGACAAACGAGAACGCCAGAGATTAAGCACGATGTCGGGGCGTAATCTGGGCCAGAGCGAGCCGACGCAGCAGTCGTCGCGTCCGAGCATCAGCATGCGCTTCTCCAAGTCGGCACGGCGCCGCGGCAACTCGCAGGACACGACTACGGGCACGTACGGCAACCAGACCAACGGCCAGAACATGGGCTACTACGGACAGAGCCCGCAGCCGAACTCGCCGTACATGGGCCGCGCGACCATCGGCCACATGGGCTCCGGTGGATTTGGCAAGAGCACGACGCCGTCGAATGCGCGCGGCACGGAAACGGAGAACATGTTTAGCATGAGCGGCGGGCCGAGCGGCGCGAACGGCGGCTTTGTAGCCAGCAAAACGGGCTTCCTGACGAAGCGCGCCATGTCGTCGATGGACGCGTTCGCGAACTGGAAGGAGCGGTTCTTTGTGCTCGCGGAAGGCCACTTGTCGTACTACAAGCAGGGCGGCGGCTTCTTCAACACGGGTAAGGAGGATATCGTCCACCTCAAGGGCGAGCTGGAGCTCACGCCCGACACGGTCGTGCGCAAGAGCACGATCGACGACAAGGCGAACTGCTTTGAGGTCGTCACGCCCGGCAAGCGCATGTTCGCGCAGGCCAGCACAGCACGTGATATGGAGGATTGGATCAAGTCGATCCGCGCCCACGTGAACGCCATGAAGCGCGGCCCAAGCGCTGGCGGCCGTGGAAGTCTCCACGAGAACAGCCCCCCGGTGTTTGCATCTGCGCCTTTGTCAGGCGGAGGCGGCAACATGGAAGACTACTCGCGTCCCAGTATGCTGGAGGACCACGAGATTGTGCGTGGCGCCGACAAGTCGTCCGATCCGAAGGACATGGTGATCAAGCAGCTGCTCGAGGAGAACCGACAGCTTCGCGAACAGCTCACGACCAAGGATCAGATCATTTACGAGCTCGAGATGAACGGCGGCCGCGTTGTCGAGTCCATGAACGCGCCGATGGCGAAGCGTGCCGCGGCACCGCGACAGATGATCTTGGATCTGCGCGATGTGAAGAAGAAGCAGATCCAGCTTTTCGATGCTGCCGAGATCGGCAATGCGCATATCCTCACAACGTTGCTGCAGGACAACGTGGTGGACGTGAACGGCGTGGGGATCAACCAGGCGTCGGCGCTGCACCTGGCGGCTCGCATGGGCCACGCTCACATTGTGCAGGAGCTGCTCGCGCGTGGTGCTGACTTCACTGCCCGCACGGGCGACAGCTACACGGCGCTGCACCTTGCTTGCCAGAATGGCCACGTCAAGTACGTTTGTTGGAGCGAATGCGTCGTGGTATGAAGGTTTTGACTAATAATTGTCTGATGGGAAACTATAGGTGTGCTGAAGAGCTGCTCGTGGCCGGCGCTGACCCAAACACGACGGACCACTTCGGCAACGGAGCGATCCACATGGCTGCTGAAGACGGCAACATCCCAATTGCGAAGCTGCTGATCTCCAACGGCGCTCGCATTGACGCTGCCAACGCGAGTGGATCGCTTCCAATCCACCTCTCGCCGATCGGCCACCCGATCCGTGTTCTGCTCGGAAGCGGTGCGCCACTTGCGACCAATGAGCCTCCGCCTCGTCCTCGTAACGAGAACCGAGAAGTCAACGAAACCCAAGTTGCTCACGTCGCATTCAAGAACAAGTACCAGAAGGATCTCGCTCTTGGTCCGCGTGATTTCGAGTTCGTGAAGGTGCTTGGCCGAGGTGCGTTCGCAAAGGTGTACTTGGTGCGTGGCAAGGGCTCGAACCGCGACAAGTGGTACGCGCTCAAGGCATACAACAAGCAGGCGATTGTGCAGAAGAACCAGGCGCAGTACATCCACACAGAGAAGGCTGCTCTCCAGGCGTGTTCTGACCACCCGTACATCGTGACGCTGTACTACGCGTTCCAGTCCCAGGACCGACTCTTCCTTGTGATGGAGTACTGCGGTGGCGGTGATTTACTGTCGTCTCTCACGCGGCGAAAGCAGTTCACCGAGCCGGAGGCGGCGTTCTACATTGGTGAGATCGCCTTGGCGCTTTCGCACCTGCACTCGAAGGGTATCGTGTTCCGTGATCTCAAGCCAGAAAACGTCGTGATGGATCTCGATGGCCACTGTCTGCTCACGGATTTCGGTATCTCCAAGGAAGGTATCAAGGACCACACATCTGCGAACACGTTCTGTGGCTCGCCGATGTACCTGGCGCCAGAGATGCTGTCGCGCTCGGGACACGGCTTCGCGCTGGATTGGTACTCGGTCGGAGCGCTTTTGTTCGAGCTGCTCACGGGTCTCCCACCTTTCTACACGAACGACAAGAAGCAGTTGTTCCACAACATTCTCCGTGGCCACTTGGAGCTGCCGCCATACTTGTCGGGACAAGCTCGTGACTTGATTCAGCGACTGCTCCACCGCGACCCCAAGCAGCGCCTGGGCTCCGGCCCTCGTGGCGACAAGGAGATCTTCGTACGTAGCTGACTCTGTGCATGGCATGCTTATAGCTTTGAGTTGCTGACGTATCTCTTTGTTTACAGGAACACCCATTCTTCGCCGCTGTTGACTGGGAGAGAATGAAGCGGAGAGAGCTAGCGCCGCCATTCCGTCCGAAGACGACGGCGGACCCGACTGGAGTTCCCGACACCTCCAACTTCCCAGAAGCCTTCACGGGTCAGGATATCTCGGACATCGAGCGTGGCTTCGAGATCTTCGACCCAGACTCGCAGCAAGTGTCTCGTCATGGTAACGGCAAGGATGACCGACGGCTCTTCCAGGACTTCGACTTCACGCCAGAGCTGATGCTGGACCAGGAGGCGAAGCAGTTTGAGAAGCTTGCGCTGAGCCAGAACAGCTTCAAGAACCAACCGGCGCCACCGCTACTTGAACACGACGAGTACAGTCTCTAGAGGCTGAACGTTCCATCCGCGAAGATGGAGAGTAATTGCTGGTGCTGCTGTAGTCGTAGTGCTTTTTCGTAGACTACGTTGTATGCGCCGTGAATTTGGGAAGCTGCGTGCGCGGACAAGCGAGGCTTTGACCTCACGACTGCTAGATGGATGAACGCGGACTGAAGGGGAGTGATCATAAGCCACAGCTACAAAAATAAAGAAAACGAATTCCAAGATTTGCGTCGTTGTGTTTGATATTGCTCAGCCGGAAGCATACAAAGGCCTCTTGGTCCATGACTTTTAGCTTGGGTGGTCTCCTTTGTCAACTGACTGTTTTTGCCTCTTGTCATCCTTGGACAAGTTCATCATACTACGTTGTAGAGTGCTTCATCTCTAGTTCTCTGTGATTCTTTTCTCAGGCCTCGAGTCCCCACACTTGAGAACTCGACGGTTGAGAACCTGAGATGTGTGAAAGTGTTGGTAGATGTTTCCGTGGAATCTTTTGATGGGCATCGGGTGAGTGATTGTCATTTTGTTCAGAGTGAGGGTCTTTTTGTAGAATGTTTCTCCAATTCCGGCCCACGATTGGCTGATTTTGTGTCGTGTTCGGTTCCGAAGTGGGACCAAAAGTCAAAAATGCGACGCCATCGGTCGTTGTGGATTCCAGAGACGCCCTCTACATGAGGCTCCCTGGACTGGATCATGCGTCCAGAGATTCCGCATATCCAAATTGTTCAGCAGCCCCACAAGATCACCAACCACCACCACCACTACCACCACTATGTGTGCGTTCATGCCGACGAGTACGAGCAACTGGGTGCGCCAGCTCCAGCAGTACAAGCACCTGCCGCTCAAGTGTCTCGAGTCCGACTTCGATATGCTCGAGATGATGAGCAGCACGGACGGATCCGGTGCCTCAAACCGCACGGCCTGGGTCATGAGCTGGGAGGACGTGCTGGCGCCTGTCCAGTGGATGGCCAACCGTATCGGTCTCACGCCAACGGTCGAGGGCGTGGAGCAGGCACGCTCCTGCTGCGCGTCCATCCCAACGCTGCGCGAGTCGATGGTACAGATGGAAGACCGTGTGCTTGAGCTGCTCGCATTAGCCGCCAGCATTGGACCAGTTTACATCCTCTCGGACGAGCCAGCGGCTTTTGTGGACGCGATGTGCGAGGCGTTCTTCCCACGCCTCCACTCGGCGCTTCACGGCTGCGGCGGGCGTGTCAAGGTCATAGGTCTCCCAGACAAGAACATGACACTCGCACAGAAGGCGACGTGGAAGGTGGACGCGTTCCAGAACATTTGCTTTGAGTCGACGTCCGTCGAGCTGCTGCTGCGTCCAGAGACCGGCAACTTCCGCTTGATCACTGTCAGCGCGGACGAACTTGACGTGTTGGCGTCGTCTGCTGTCAAGGACATCGCGCCGTTTGCCGTGGTCAAGAGCGTGCAAATGCCCGTGGTCGCCAACGGCGCGACATCCTCACTGGAAGGCTTCAAGGCGCAGCTCCAGGGGCTGATCAACGCAGCCCAGGAAGAGCTGGAGATGGACAAGCTGTAGAAGCTTGCCCTCGTATGTGTCGTTAAGTTTCACAAACCATTGTAGGATAAAAGTAATGAATATGACCGATGATTTCGAATAGAACTTCAACAAGTCTCATTAATCCAACGATCAGTCTGATTAACACACGAAGAGATCGTCAGACCGGCCAAGAGCTTGGTCTCAGCAACCCACACAACGACAACGCGAACCATTCACTACACTACTGTACAAAAATTCGAGCCACACAACTTGAAGTTCTCGAAGAACTCCCTCAAACTGGCAATTCACTTGGGAAGTGTTCATTTTTTCGCTACACTCGCCTGGAGCAGCACGTCGATCTTCATAATCCACTGATCCAGCGTCCAGCATCAAGCGAATCCAGAGGAGTTAAGGACACGATCCAGAGTCCAGTGCTCTTCCCAATCCAGAGATCCTGGGAATCCGGAGTCCACATCTCATTGGAATTCATTCCAAAACTCGTAGTGACGTGTCAACTGGAGAAAAATCCCCGATCCAGCCGTGAGTGATTGTCCATTTCATCAGAGTGACGGTCTTCACTCTTTGTTTTGGACCTGATCTGCTCATCGAAGAGCTCACCACCATGGCGACATCTCCACGCACCGGCCTCTGTTTCTCGGCGTGTACGCACGCTATGCACACGCCGCTCACTGCACTGCATTCCACAACTCTCCATCTTCCAGCCACAGTCTTCTCCACCTTCTAAATGGTCTCCTTCAACAGCTACTCGTCGCGCACGAGTCCGCTGTTCCAGCACGTCCCCGCCACCGACAAGCAGCTCGAACTGCTCCAGCAGCTCGCGCCGTTGCTGCTGCGTAACGCCAGCAGCAACTCTGTCTCTCAAGCGTCTCCATCCACTGGCAACCACGCGATTGTGATCCATTTCGAGAACGTCCTGGTCCCGACCAAGTGGATGACCGATCGCCTCGGTCTCAGCAAGACCGCGCAGGGTCTGGACGCTGCGCAGCAGCAGTACCAGCAGACACCCGACCTACAGCTCGCGCTCCATGCCATCGAGGACGCCGCGATGCAGCTTCTCCAAATCGCCACGTCTCTCGGCCCAGTGTTTCTTGTGAGCGACGCTACGGTGACGTACGTCGAGGTCTTCTGCAGCGTGTTTTTCCCTCGACTCACAGCGCTGTTGCGCGAGGCGAGCGGCGCGATCCAAGTGCTGGGCGCGCCGACCTCGGGCCTGTCATTACCAGGACGCGCGGCCTGGAAGATCGATGCGTTGCGGTCTATTTGCTGTGAGAAGCTGTTCTCGGGTCCGCTCGCGATGGAGCTTTTGGCCCACCCACACACTGGACGGTTCTCAATCGTGGCTCTGAACGCCCACGATATGGATGAGATCGCAGCTACACGCGCCCAGCAAAGCGTAGCGCCGCATGCAGTGCTCAAGCTGTGCAAAGTCGCGTCCACGAGCTTTGGCGCGATGGAATTGGAGCAGTTCCACGGCCAACTGGAGACGCTGTCACGTTTTGTACTGGAAGCCACGGCCCAGGACGCACCCTTCCGACACGCGCTGTAGACTTGTATCGTCGGCGTTCATGACGAGATGGCCTGTATTTAATTAAGAATGGCACGTATCGTGCTTGAGTTTTACGAGCTCCCACGCAGAGACGAGTGGTTGTATCTTCCGTAGCGACTAGCTGAGAAAGGCAGCCAGCCGGTAAGCACAAGCCCTAAATTAACAGCACGTGCAAGCACACTGTGTGTGCGATAACTCATTAAATCCAGCCGACGAGCATCTAAATGCGGATGGTTGTGAGGCGACGGAGACAGAGCCATGTCCATTCTCTCTCTGTCCCTGATACTGGCGCTACCTGGGCGATCATGGTGTGGAGACGGAAGCTGCGCCAGCTCCTCGATCTATGGGAGGTCTACCAAGTCGAACTCCAAGGCCGGTACTCGCTCGCGCGCCTGAATGACGTCGTCCAGTACGCACGGCAGTCCACTCGCTGCCAGAACCTCGTCGTTTTGTTCCTCACACCGCTTTTCGCACTCGTTTCACTGGTAGTGATGGACATGTTGCCACTGAATTCGCCAACTCTCGGGGTGTTGAACCAGACCATGGGCTTGTACTTCCGCGGGCTCGTGGCGGCGTGGATCCTGGCCTTCATGATGACCATGCAGATGCACCAGGGCTCGCCACGACTGCCTCTCTCCAGCCTACGGCTGTGGGCCATCTCCGTCTTTGTCGGCTTGGTGTGTCTTGCTCAATTCTTTATCTTCGGCCTCACAATCGGCTACCCCACGCCGTTCGTCGTGCAGCTTTTGACGCCAAGCTGGTTCGCCACACTGACGTCGCTACTGTGGATGTCGTGGAAGTCGACGATCCAAGCAGACACCAAGGCGCGCGCCGATCTCCGTCGCTACCTGACGGTGTTTTTCGGGCAAGTCGCGATCATCATCGTGTACACGGCCATGAGCACGATCTTCCGCCAGCTCCCGGGCAACTTCCAGACTTTTCTCTCACTGTGCTTGCCACTCGTCAAATTGTTCTTCAAGAACTGGATCAGCAAGGGCGTGTTCCACATGGAAGACCTCGCGCCGACCACGATCGTGCTGAACGTCGACGTATTCCACGCCATGTTTGTCTCGTCCACGATGCAGCAGTCCAGTACGTACGGCTCCACGGCCGCCGTGATGCTCGTGGACATTGGACAGTGCTGCGTGGCGTACGCCGACTTGGACAACCTTCTCTCGCGCGTCCATCGACTAGCGCATCAGTGCCAAAGCTTCGACAAGTCGATCGACAGCAAACGTGGTCTCACCAAGCAGGCCCCAGCCACCGCCCATCGCCGCATGACCAAACGCAAGCTTGATTTCAGTGTCATCGATTACGCCCTCCACGTTCTCGAGACGCGGCCTGGTGTACGAGAGCATCCGGAAGTCTGCCAGCCACGCCATCTGCGCCCACAATGCCAACGCACAGAGAGAAACAATGCAATTGCCGCTACAATCACCCCGGTCAGTGTCGCGACCAAGTACACACAACCGAAAGAACAACCAGCCATACAAAAAGACGAGCTGGGAGGACGACCGGCAATCGAACCTAACGTTAGCCAGTCTTCGTCAGCAACGCAAGCGATTCAGCAGCAGCTTGCCAAGGATGAGCGGCTTCAAGTCGAGTGCGTGGCCTGCGTGCTCAAGCTGCTGCATACAGTCGAGTTCTACGTGCTGATCGAGTTTGTGGAGGTTGTTGTCGCCGCCATCTATAGTACGTATCTGGAGCTTGCACTAGCTTGAATTACGGCCATTGTGTGGGAACTGACAGCACGGTTTGGCCATCTTAGCACTATACATGCTCGCGCTCACGTACTTGCCGAACCGACAGTACTACAACTTTCTCGCGAGTCTCAGTGACGACGAGATGCTTGCAATGGTCGAGCGGCTTGCCGTGTACACGTCGTTCGAACTGGTCTCGTTTATAGCGTTCTGCTTTGTCATCGACTGGCGGCTGCGCCATATTTCGTCTTTCCAAATCCTGGCGTTTGTGCTGCGGAAACACGCGCGAATGGTGCAAACCACGCTCATTATGTGGGTGTTTTTCGTTGTGCAGCTCAATTTCCAGCACTTTGGTGAGACTGTGGTGGCTCGTTGGCGGGTTTGTTCTATTGTTCTAACGTGATGCTGCGTCCACCCGTAGGAACCGACTACACATTCAAGTTCGAGTGGCTCCGCG
>JAADXI010000243.1:0-29807 GCA_023337615.1 Pythium brachiatum | reverse complement strand
GTTGCCTGAGCAGGTCACGCTCATCAAAAATCAATTGAATTGGAAATGGAGCCGATCGCCAAGCGGCTCAAGCAGTCGGCGGTGAGCGCCGTCGCGACGGCAAAGAAGCCGGAGGACGACATCGCTGAGCAGATCAAGCGCCTGGAGGCGGAGCTGGAGAGCAGCGGGTCCAGTGACGACGACGAGGATGACGACAAAGAGAGCG
This sequence comes from Pythium brachiatum, assembly GCA_023337615.1. Classification (NCBI taxonomy): domain Eukaryota; phylum Oomycota; class Peronosporomycetes; order Pythiales; family Pythiaceae; genus Pythium; species Pythium brachiatum. The sequence continues at coordinate 29,602 of JAADXI010000243.1, read as the reverse complement.
ACAAGGAGAGCGACGAGGATGAAGCCAGCGACGACGATGGCAGCGCGAAGAACCTCAAAGAGAAGAAGAACGCGGTGCTAAGTCTGTCTGCGTATGCAAATGAGCGAGTGGAGAGTCTACCGGAGCACTTGCTGCCAAAAGCCACGGCGACAGCGGCGAATCTGAGTGACAAGAAGAGCAAGCGCAAGCGTGGCGAGGAGAAGATGACGGCGGGCCAGGAGTCGCTGCTGGAGATGATGCAGTGGCCCAAGAAAGTACCCTTTGCGTGTAAGCCGTGCGGGTTTGTGGGCAAGAATATGGAGGAGTTCGAGGCGCATCGAACGTCCGAGGAACATGCTGCCAAACAGGAAAACGTTGGCGGCGTGTTGATGTGCAAGCTGTGCGACAAGAAGTTTACGAGTCCGCAGCAACTGGAAGACCACAAAGTGGGCAAGTGGCATCTGCAGCGCACGCAGCAGCGCAAGGCGCGCCACGTGGTCAAAGTGTGCTACGAGTTCATGCGCGGCCACTGCAAGTGGGGCGACCGCTGCTCGTTCGAGCACACAGAGACCAAGGCCATGAAAAGCGGCCGCGCGCTCGACAAGACCAAGAAGAAGATCTGCGATATTTTCCAGCGCCGCGGCAAATGCAAGTACGGCGAGAGCTGTTTGTTCGCACACGTTGCTTCGTCAGGCGGCGACTCTTAGTGATGCAACGATTGAATGAAATGGAAAATCCGAGTTATGGTGTACTGTACTCTAGCTGAGCAAGCTACATACTTTATGCCGCGACGGTGTGGCCGACGATGAGCTGCTTGATGCGATCCGCTGTGAACTCGCCATCGAGCTTGTCGCTGACGTTCAGCAGCGTCTCCTCAAGCTGCTGGCCGCGGTAGATCATCAGCACTGGCAGGTCACGCATAGTGATGCTGTCGTCGGCTTCTCTCGCGATCAACGAAACGAACTGTGGAAACACAACCCCACAATGTCAGTTAAAAAGCGGAGCAGGCGTGATGCAGTTTCAGTGGGCTCACCTTGACGTGCGTGATTTCCTTCGCGATTTGCTCGAGATGTTCATTGATCAGACCGCACTGGTAGCTCTCTGGGTGGTACAGATGCACGACCAGCGTGACGTCGGCCGACGCGTTGTCCGTGAGTTCCACGTATTCCGACGGCGAGATAAAGTCCAGTTGGCCAAAGTGGTTGCTGCAACACAACCATGAGTGAGCTATTCGCATGAGACGCCACCATCTCAACGCCAACATACCGCTGCTTGGCCTTCTCGTGCATCTGGTGCAGACGCATGGCGTTGTACTTCTGCAGGAAGTCGTCGTTCAGCAGCATGTCGTCGCACTCGCAGTCCGAGCCGTCGCCTGCATCACAGCCCCCAGGCATCTGCGGCTGGTTGAAGGAGAGCGTTGCACCCTTGGCGATGCGCATCAGCGCCGTCTGCCGCTCTCTCTCCAGGCGCTCACGCTCCTCGCGCTGGTGCCGCTTGTGGGCCTTGTAGTCCTTGATCACGCCCTTCGGACCGGTGTGCTCCGACTTAAAGAAACGGTCTTTCGTGCCAGCCTTCTTGCCCGCAGCTTGGCCCCATGGACCATCCACTGGCGTCTGCCTCCATGGGCCTGTGGGGTCGTGAACCGAGTGCACGCGGTCCGTGATCTCCTCTTCGTCATCGCTGCATCCACATTCAATTCACATGCACGTGGTAGATGATGGCGACGGTCAGTAAATCCTGGAGAGCTCTTCGCGACCGCGCAATAGTGACATGCAAGGCTCACCTCGCCTCCGAGTCGGACGGCTCACGGGGCTGCAGCTCATCCGGGTCGCGGTCGCGCATGACATTGTGCTGCGTGAAGAACTTCTCCATAGCTGCTGCGTGCGTGAACGTGCGTGGATGGATCTGAATTCCTCACACCCAGGCGCAACTTCACCAAACTGGTTTGTTGAGGAGGAGCTCACCAGTCTGTTTCGAAACTTTTGGAAATCCAGCTTCCATTTCCACGGTTCCGATCGGTGGAAAGAACACCAAGCGGCACGATGAACCGCCAGCCAGATTGTCATGGACGTATCGATAAACCAAAAGCAATGCTTTGCACTCTACAGCACACCGTGCGTTACCACTCCCTCTGTCTCTGCTCTCTCTCTGTTTCTCTCTGTCTGGTCTGATCCCCAAGTCGTCGCAAACATTACGACGGACTTGGCTCGCTTTCTTCACGTGGTGCAAATGGAATCGCTCGCTTAGCCCTTGCCCGACTGCTTCATCAGCCACTGGATGACCTGGTCGATGTTGACGAGGCGCAGCGCCGAGATCGGGATCACGAGCCACGGGTTGTCAACAATGTAGTCCAGGTTCAGCTCACGGATGAGCTCTGGCTCCGAAATGTGCGGCTCCAAATCGATCTTGTTCGCCAGCACGAGCAGCGGCGTGGTCGCGAGCTCGCTGTTACAGCAACCACGACATAGTTGTTAGCCACACGTCCCCATGTAGCTGTCGTGTTTGCACGAGTACGTACCGATCCTCGAGCAAGCGGTGCAGCTCTTTTCTAGCGAGCGAGATTTGGTCGAACTACAACGAGTGAAGCCATGTTGTTAGAATGGAATCTTCACCTTTGGTAGTTCAAGACCAGTACGGCGGCACGTACCGCGTTCGCATCGACGACATAGATAATGACATCACAGCCGCGCGTGTAGCGACCCCACTCGCTTCGGTACTGCGCCTGGCCTCCGATATCCCAACACTTCATCTGCACGCCTCCCTTTTTCACGAGTTTGACGTTCAGACCGATGGTCGGACACGTCTCCACGGGGTGGCCCATGGCCATGACGTTGAGCAGCGTGGTCTTGCCACTGTTCTCGAGACCCACGAGCACCACTTCGAGCTTCTTGGTGTAGAACGCCTGCAACATCTTCTGAAGAATGCCGCCCATGATGTCTACAGTATCTGCACCAACCACGGATCGTCAGCACCTTTCGCACGCATGCATCAACCACACCACACCATATTCACACCACACCACACACTCCATCTAAGTTCTGTCCTACTAGATCCCATACGATGTCCACCGTGTGCTGCGTGTCCATCGACGCGACTAGAGGCCAGTCCAACATGGCTCCCTTCTGTCTGCTTCCGTCAAGTGGGTTCGCTCTTTTCCCACACAAACAACGCACTCGCACACAGAGACACACTGGGAAGACGCCCACACACCCTCCTGCTCGTGAACACGCGTCCTACCTGCGTGGCGTCGCTTGTCGTCTCGCTCTTCTTCGCCTGCTGCGGTGCCCGCTCTCTGTCGAAGTGACTGTTGTTGTTGACTTTCGTTCGCCTCACCCTTGGGCCGAAGGAACCGAGGAGGGAAGGGAAGCCACCCCTCATGATGTTGCACGAATGTCGCGTCAAGCAACCCGCACCCAGACACCTGGGTTTTCTTTCGTGGGTGTTGGGTGTTTGCTTGGAGCGGCCCGTTCCGTCGTCCCGAATGTCCCGAATCCAGAAAGATCCGAACTGGGGATTGGATCGGTCCCGAATGCCCCTCGTGCAGGCTACAGCCAACCAATACAACTTGTCTCTTTCGTTCCGATTGCTGTGGAACACAACACCAAACGTCAGCCACTTGCCTTATCATGTTGCCTGTCTCCGTATCCCTTCGCCGAGCGGCGTTCAGCGCTGCGCGCCGCGCCTTCCCAGCGGCCGCCAATGCCGCCACCTCCACGCGCGTCGCCGTCGCGTTCGCGCAGACCATCGCCGTGCAATTCCCAGCCGTGCAGGCCCAGCAGCAGGCCAAGTGGATCTCCACGATCGCCGAGCTTGAAGAGGAGGTGACCGAGGTTGTGCTCGAGCCACTTGGCGGCTTTGCCGACCAGAAGCCACTCACGGACTTCAACCTCACGGACAAGACGCTCCACAACCTGCAGACCATCGGCATCACGCACCTGTTCCCAGTGCAGGCCCAGTCGTTCGATGTGATGATGAAGGGCTCCGACATTGTGGGCCGCTCCAAGACCGGCTCAGGCAAGACGCTCGCGTTCTCGCTGCCAATCGTCGAGCGCATCCACAACGAGACGGGCAAGTCGGAGCGCGATCCGCGTGCGCTGATCTTGCTGCCAACGCGTGAGCTCGCGCAGCAAGTGGCGGATGAAGTCAAGCGCATTGCGCCGCAGCTGCGCGTTGTCAACGTCGTCGGCGGTGTGTCGTACACGGTTCAGGAGAACCACCTGCGTCGTGGCGCGGACATCCTCGTCGGCACGCCAGGCCGTATCATGGACCTCGTGGAGAAGGGATCGCTCTCGCTCGACCACGTCCGCGTGTCGGTTCTGGATGAGGCCGACATGATGCTTAAGTTCGGCTTCCAGGAGGCTGTTGAGACCATCCTGGGCTGGGTGCCAAAGGAGGACCGCCAGGTCGTCATGTGGTCGGCCACCTTCCCGAAGTGGGTCAGCTCCATGGCCAAGAAGTTCACGGTCGACGCCGTCAACATCGATCTGGTCGGCAAGGAGGACAACCACGTGCCAACGACTGTGAGCCACAAGGCCATCCACGCGCCAGTCCGCTCGCGTATCCAGGTGCTTGAGAACGTGCTGCGCCACCACGCGCGCGGCGGCCAGACGCTGATCTTCACGGAGACCAAGCAGGAAGCCGATGAGATCGCCAACGCTCTTGGTGGTCTTGATGCCAAGGCCCTGCACGGCGATCTGTCCCAGGGTATGCGCTCGTCGACCATGGAGGGTTTCCGTAACGGCACCGTCCGCACGCTCGTGTGTACCGACATTGCTGCCCGTGGCCTCGACATTGCCAACGTGGAGCTCGTGGTGCAGTACCGCCTGCCGAACGACAAAGAAAGCTTCGTGCACCGCGCTGGCCGTACGGGCCGTGCTGGTCGCTCGGGCACCAACATTGTGTTCTTCGACCGCAACGACTCGGGTGACGTGCGCGACTTCGAGAAGCGTTACAAGTTCAGCTTTGCCCACGCTGCTGCGCCTCACATCGAGCAGGTGCTGGACTCGGCTGTCGAGGATGCCTCGAAGAAGCTGAATGAGGTGCCAAAGGAGGCCGTCAAGGTTTTCCAGGCCGCTGCCCAGCGCATGTACGAGGAGCAGGGTGTCAACGCGCTCAGCTCGGCGCTCGCGATGCTGTGTGGCTTCGACAAGCAGCACCTGAGTGCCTTCTCGATGCTCACGGGCCGCCACAAGACGCAGACGATCGAAGTTGCTGGCGTCGAGAACGCCCGCAAGCTCCAGGAGCTGCTCACGGGCTTTGAGGACTCGCTCACGCGTCGTGATATCCACAACGTCGATGAGAAGTTCATCTTCGATATCCCACAGGACTCGACGGATCGTCTCCGTGCCCACCTCGCGGCCGCTGGTGCCGACGAGTCGGTGACCGTGTCGCCAGTCTTTGAGCTCTCGACCATGCTGCTGCCTGCTGACGGCCGCCGCAATGAGCGAACATTCGGTGGCAACCGCAACGGCGGTGGTGACCGTCGCCGCAACGGAGGTGGCGGCAACGGCTTCAGCTTCGGCAACCGTGGTCGCAACAACAACAACAACCGCGAGCGCGACAACGACTTTGACGCGGGCTTCTCGCGCCCACGTGGCGGTGACCGTGACCGCAGCCCTCGCCGCGGATCGTCGTCGTCGTCCTCGTCGTCTTTCGGTCGCTTCTCGGAGAACTCGAACCGCGACCGCAAGCCAAACAACAACCGCAGCAGTGGCGGCTTCCGTGAGTCGTGGTAAGCAGATCGACGATGCTGACGCCGTTTCCACTGACCCGTCCCGTTGACTTGGCCACCACAACATAGATCGATAGACAGACTTCCATAGCCCCCAATGCATAACTTATCGACCAGACACCAGAAAGCCAATATAAACACACACTGACACTTGTAACCATGGAGACTTCTTGATACTACAGTATGGATGGCTATGCGCCGGGTTTGGAGCCGAACCTCGTGGCGGTTGCATGGTGCAGCACACGGGAGCACACTGGAATATCAGTCGAAGTATCAGTTGGCTGCTAGAACGTGAGAGGTGCGGCTTCGCCTTCACTGGTAATGGTGCAGCCGCAAGGTAAGTTCGTGCCTTACCAGCAGCTACTCCACAAGCTCTTCATCGAGTTCATAATGATGAAACACGACAACACCATGAGTGAAACTCTTGATAAACATAGCTTGACGCACTACTGTCTCATTATTCACATACAGTTTGATCTTCTTTCATAAATATTGCCTTGAGTGGACCTACCGTGTTTGCTCACGGGTGGAGCTCGCCCAGAGAGAAGCCGCGCGTGCGGAACCTTGCGAGTGCATCGTCGTTGGCCTGGTCCAAGGAGCTGGCGGAGAAGCGGAAGTCGGGCATTGACGCAGCACGGAAGTCGATGCGGTCCTGGCGTGTTTTCAGTGGACCGACCAGGTCCTGGGTCTTGTCGACGAGGTCCTCAGCCTCGCTCAGCGACGGCGACTGGAGAAACAGCGCGACCGACTTGTCCACATCAGCGCCGTTGCGCTTGCAGTGGCGAGCATGTTGTGATACCAGCTCCAATAAGTCCTTCAGGAAGTGGGTGAGCTCCAGCGCACGGGTGGCTCCGTACTTGTCAGTATCTACCACGAAAAGACCACGCGGTGGCAGCTTGGCCTTCTTCAGTCGCTCTACAAAGTCGGTGCAGTCGTGGCAGCCGCTGCATTCCGCTAGAAGACTGTCACGCAGGCGTTTGAACTCGCGGAAGCGCCGTTCCGCGCGGTAGACTTCGCCTGTGACGTGGTGGCACGTCTCGATCTCGTACACGAACCGCGTCTTGCGTAGTGATGACCCCTCCTTCTCTTCCGCATAGAAGCGAAGCACACGCGCCGACAACAACGCCGTTTCCTCAGCGGGTTCCAGGTCCTGGCTGGCGAATGGATGCACCGGAACGACGGAAGACCCAGACGTAGCAGAGGTGGAGCTTGCGGACGACGCGGAGTGCGAGCGGTGGAACATCACGAGCGGCATTTGCAGGTGTGGCATCGTCGAGGCGCGCGGCGTGGCGATTTGGAATATGGAAGATCAGGCGAGTCCACACTACAGTCTACGTGGTATTCACGGCGCCTCTGGCTTCAGGGTGTGTCGTGCGTGGGGATGTTGTCGGTAAAATGCTCTCTGTTGATGTCTGGGATCTCCTGCTGGTGCAGTGCAGGTGAGACCACAGGTGCGTTCGCCACAGAGAGAGCTCCCCAGTCGGCCAGCTGAGAACCCAAACGCGAAAAAAAAAAGAACGTTGGCCCTGTTTTCGAACGAGCTGTGCGAACTTAAAGCGTACTTTGTGGGATGGGAGGCACCCACCGCATGATTTTGCCGTGCAAAATGAGGGTGCAACATGCAATTACCATACAAAAATGTTGTGTGAGTTGTTGTCAGATGCAGAATAAAGGTACAAAGTGAGACCATGGGTTCGTCGTCAACAAAACGTGCATGAGTTTGGGTCTCGTGACGGGAAGCATGCGCGATCGAAAATGGAGATGGAAGGAGATCGACAAGATCCCTCAGATTCAGACGCCGCCATGCGATGGGTACGCGAGCAGCTCCGGCTTGAGGCGGCGCCAGGCGTCTACCAAACGGCTGTGCTCCTCCGGATGCGCCTGCTGTAGAGCTGCTGGATCCTAGCGAGCGAGAAAGTTCAGATGAGTGTCAATGGCGGCAGCTGAAAGCAGTGTCCTTTCAGTTCAGCAGGTGCGCCACTCACCTCTGCGAAGCACACGAAGATCGTGGAGACGATCGACTCAATCACGGAGGAGACGATCGCGCACATCGCGTAGCCGATGGCAGAGCAGGAGACGAACGTCAGCACCACGACGTTGAATGTCTCTGCGTACCACAACGGTAACTAGCGGTTAGTATACTCATTGGCACAGAAGCCTTGAAACGAGGAGTAGCAGATTCGTACCGCACTGCTCGGGATGCTTGGTGAACTCAGCTGCCGTGCACTCCATCGTCATGAACACCCAGGCGGAGCCAATGGCTCCAGATGTCGCACCTGTATCCCATGTGACAGCAGAGGCCTCATCAACAGGCGAGGACTAGAACTTGTCAGCACAACAGAGCAGGGACTCACCGACGACCAGTGCTCCCACGTTGAGGACGCTTGAGATCAGTGTGTCGTTGATGATGGAGCTCCATCCTCGGTCGCGGAAGATCCGCATTGTGTCATAACCGGCACTCTGGAAATCCTTGCCGTAGATGGCGACGTGACAGAACGCGTACTTGTTGAAGTACTGGATGTTGCGCGTCACGAACGAAATGATGCACTCGAGGCATGCATTGGGACTGCGGCGACCCTTGCGGCGCGGTGTCGAAAGCAGCATCGTCTTCACAGTACTCAGCGTAGCGATCACGAGCGAGCCCAAGCAGATCGAGCCCAGCGAGAACGTCGCGGCTCGGATACGCGATCGCTGCACCGTGGTGGCGTCGTGCATGCCGAACCACCACTCGCCCACAGCACCAGCGGCGACGCAGTGCACAATGTTCTTCACAACCTCGATGAACCAAAAGAGACTGCGGAAGAACGGCATCGGTTGTCAGTCGTCTGAATGCAGCATAGGAATATCACAGGGAGAACTGTACCTGAGCAGCATGAAGAAGAAGCTGACGTTGCCAAAGCTGGTGGCGTCGTGGAACTGGATGGTGGACTTGGCCAAGACGCCGACCACCGCAATGCTCCAAATCAAAGTCCACACGCCTTGTACAATGAGCGCGATGTACGCGGTCGAGACGATGTTGGGAAACTCACAGAGAATGCGCGACGCAGCAGCCAAGTTGGAGGCAGCGAATTCAATCGAATTGCGGATCGCCAAGTAGTAGACAAGCACCCAGGCTGCGAGGAATAGGTTCACGAACCCCACGGCACGGCCGCCCATGCCTGAATCAAGAAAGGCGATGCCAGCAGACACGACCAGCGCGACGATGCTGCCACGCAGCGTCAAGTTGATCACATCTGACGCGTGGCGCTGCAGCACGTTCAGCCAGAGCACGGAGATGCCGCCGCCGACGCACGAAGTCAGCAGGAATATGGAAAAGATACGAAGGCCGTGCGAAACAGTCGAGGTGGTCGGCGTCGAGCTGTCGCCGTGGATCGTGAAGTATAAGTGGAACACGTTTGGAAGACCAAAGAACAGCTACCATGTCACCACGACCAGAAGAGTTAGCATGCCATTTATCCACACGTCAGAATGTCACAACGCACCGCAATGAAGAGCACGACGCCCAGATTCACAGCGAACGCGACCGCGAACGGCCGGTCCTTGAACTCCACGCGGTAGCCGCCAGCGCTCTCTTGCTCATGCTGCGGCGGCGGAGGCAGATCACCAAAGTACGGCTCCTCGTTCTTCGCCAGCAGCGACTCCGTGTCCGCGTAATCCAGCTCCATTTCCTACGGCACGCGTCGCGCTTTTCGTTCGGATCTGCTTCCCCACAAGGCCCGAAGAACAATTGAGAGTGTTGGTCAAAATGGGTGTGGGCGAACATAACCAACGTTGGTTATTTCAGCCGTTGGTTATTTATGGTGCTTGTTGAAGTCGTAAAACTGCCGGTTCGCGTCTCGAAATGGAAATGGGAATTGAAGGCAACGAACAACGGCAACAAGCAAGAGACGGCGGCAACTTGAAGGGCATGGCAGCGTCTCCTACGACACGAGCGGCGAGTGGGAGGGCGCTTACAGGTGTGGAGGATGGCGGCGGGGTCACGTTCGCGAAGGAGCCGAGCGCGCGTGGCTTGGGCGAGTCCATGGCGCGGTCACGCAGTCGCTCGACGCTCAACAATGGCGGGGGAATGAACGGCAGATTGGCAGGCAGCAGACGCATGAGCATGCCGCAGCAGCAACGCCAGTCGTCGATGGTGCTGTCGCCGTCGCGCGCGAGAGGCCGCACGACCAGCGGCGCTGGAATAAGCGGCCACTACGACGGCGGCGGTGGAGATAACGACGACAACGACGAGGATGAGGATGAAGACGACCGCGTCCACAACCTGACGTTCGATGGAGTGAAAGAGGGGCCGTATATGCTGTGTAAACGGTCGGACGATCTGCTGGGCCACCACGCGCGGCAGGTTTTCCGCGAGAAGGCGGCGTCTATGCGTGGCGAGAACAGCATTTACTACTACTTGAAGGAGATCATGAAGAAGTTTGGCTCGGCCAAGATCCAGAAGAAAGGACTGACGTCAGAGCAGATCGTTCTAGAGCCGCATGAGTTTCGCAAGCTCATTGCGAGTGACGCAGCGTTCCAGTCGGCCATCCCAGAAGAGCACATCGACGCGCTGTTCCATCGGTTGGAGCACGACAACAGCAAACTCGTGCGGCACTTGGACTTTGTTGAGTTCTCTCTCTTTGACCACCACCAACTGTCGGTTTAGCACTGCCGTTAGGAGTTCGGATCGTCGTACTGACTGACTCGTGCTGTTTGCTCTGTATTAGGCGACTTCTCCTGTTCAAATTTCGCAAGAGACTGCGGAAAATGCGGCTCACGGACAACGAAATCACCGACACATTTCGGCGGCTCACCAGCACCGGTGGGACGAGCATATCGTCAGAGCTACTGCACGCCGCGGTGGCCCGCGAACTCGATGTGGTGCTCACAACAGGGGTATGTGGAGTGTTGGAGACAGTGCACGCATGGGGACTGACAGTGCCTGATTCGCACTTTGGCTAGGAGCTGCGATATCTACTGCAGCTCATGGATCTTGACGGCGACGGCAGTGTCAAGGTCAACGATTTCGAAGTCTTCGTAAAGGACGACCGTGCATCGTTTGATCTCATCCACCCACCCGCGGAGTATGGCGCGGTTGACCTAAAACTCTCCGTCAACGAAGTCGAAGAAGCGAACCTGAAGCGGGAAGGTTTCAAGCAACTGCATCCCACGCTTCACGATGAAAGAGTGCACTTGTGGTACAAGACAGCTCCGCGTGAGGAAGGAAAATCTGCGATCACCAACATCCGCTATGCTCCATCAGCCCGAGACTCGGATCTCGTGTCCAAGGGGTTTACCTGTCTGCAGCAGGACGTCAACCGCAGCGGCGCGTTTGGCAAGCACAAGTACATTTGGCTCAGCTACGTTCCACCCAACGTTCAGAGCGTGAGCGAGATCATCGACTTGTGTCTTTCCAGTGGTGAACAAGATGACAAGAAGGATGCCAAGCTGTGGCTGCCGATGCATAGAGGATTTAAGCTCGTCCCAGGGGATCTGAACGACAGAAGTACCAAAGCCGGCGTGTTCCTGTGGATTCGTCGCCGACCCATTCTCGCAGCAGAAGATCTTGCTGATACGAGTCCAGCAGTTGAGGTTCCCGACTCGCCAAGAGCAAGCTCAAAGCTGCGGAAACACGTGGACGAGCTCGAGGCTTACGTTCGTCAAATGCTTCGACGAAATTGTCCAGTCGAGCAGGACGGAGCCATCAACTTTGCGCGACTTTTTGACGAATTCGACCTGAAGAAAACTCGCGCGATCAGCAAGCAGGCGATGCACGCTGGAGTTGAATCGTTTGGGATCAAGATGAAGCTAAAGGTAAGTGTCGTGAAGTGGTTGTACGGTGCTGAAAACTGCAGTCTGAAGACGAGAACAATTATGTCTAGGACTTTCCTCTCGTGTGGGATCGCATCAACCCTTGCGCCAAGAAAGCCATTGACGTGGCTACGCTATCCGAGTTCCTCGACATGACTGACGCGGAGATGTGAGTCAGAAATTTTGTCTTTATCTCCTCCCAATGGTCGATTCGCTAACTAAGTGTTTGCGGCCACAGTGACAACATCGTGGGCTCACTTCAGCGAACGATGACGACCAAATCTACTCAGCAACAGCAGATGCCGAACTATCGACTTATCTTCCAGTCGTACAACTCGCTTGGCGATGGGCGGCTGTGTCGAGCAGATTTCCAACGACTGCTGGCAGGGAACCAGATCAACTTCACCAATGGCGAGCTCAGCAAGATCATCCAGCGGTTCGACGTCAACAAGGACGGTGTCGTGGACTACTCCGACTTTCTGCGCTATGTCACTGGAATGTGTGACGATGCAGCAAGACGCGCGCAGCGTGTGGCCAACGCCGCTGAGGATTTGAAGACGTGGGCGATGGAAAAACAGAACAAGAAGCTCGCAAAGGACGGACAAATCGACTCCTCAGCGTCATGGAAACTGTTACGACCAAAGCGTGGGCTCGTGGATCTGTGTTCGATTGACCACGTGCTTCGCGAGCGCAAAACTCGGCTCGACTCTGACCACCTGCGACTACTTCGAGTACTCATCGCACCAGCAGCAAACGGAGAGATTAACCAAGCAGCCTACCACGCGTTTGTGAACCACCAGCCGCGAAAGCTGTCTTCGCTGGTGTACGATCTGAAGAAGATTGCTGGGCCTACACCAGCAGACGGCGCTCCCGATGGCGTGTATGACCGACTGAACGCAGAGGGAAACGGAAGGCTGGCGTTGGTCTCCTTCGCAAAGGAAACGAACACGTATACGTCTGAGAAGAACACTGGCGTTGGTCCGTTCGACCTGAAGGACTTCGTGTACATCGTCCAGTGGACTGGAGCAGACTGTGGCGGAGATGGCACGATCCTGATCGATCGATTTCTCGCCGCGATACGAGAAAACACGGAGCGTCGCAATATGAAGCACGAGTTTGTGACCAACTACGACAGCCCCGCATTCATTGAAGGTGTCAAGCTCCTGCGAGATGAAATGCGCCGATGCGCTAAGACTCCAGATGGAAAATTCAACTACAGGGTCCCGTTTCAATTGTTCGACAAGGACAAGAGCGGCCAGATCGTGTTGTCCGAGTTTGAAGCTGCAGTGCGAGAACTGGGAGTCGAGAAGTTTCTTACGGACCAAGAGGTGAAAAGTCTCATGCGACGATTCGATCTAAACTGCACTGGAGGAATCAACTACGACGAGTTCCTGCGCTTCAATGTGGTCGAAAGTTCATCGAAGAACTCACCGCAGGCAGCCGAGGTCGAGCCTATTCTTCACGCAATTGTTGAGATGGAAAGGCTCACAACGTCAACCATCGGCTCCTTCTGCTCATCCATCAAGCGAATGTTTAGCATTCTCGACAAGGACACGCATGGCGTCGTTCCGGTCGCTCAATTCGTGCAGACGCTGCGTGAAACAGGGATCAGCTTAGCCGGAGAAGACATGGAAGCACTCGCGCAGGCCTTCATAAACCATGACAGCGGTGGTGTTGAGTATGGAGACTTCTGCGAAGCGCTTCAACGCGTCTGCGAGCGCTCTCAAGGGGGCGTTGATCAAGACGTACTCGCGCATGAGCCAGCAGAAGTTGTTGGCTTACTGTGCAGCCTCTACCGTGAGCATCACCGCATCCAGCACGCGCATTCAGAGATCGGGAAGCCTGGGTTCGATCTTTACAAGGCTTTCGGAATCTCCCATGGCGAGAAGCAACGGTGTATCTTTCTATCGCCCGACGAACTTAAAGAGGTGCTGTGGGCAAGTGGTTCGCGCCATCCATTTCTTCGAGAGGAGCTCGAATCCGTATTGCGGTGTTTCCACTCGCCTGGAGGAGGATTCAACGCGTCCACGTTCTGCCAGTTCATGGATCATGGCCCCGTTGTATTGTTTCAAGGAGGCGACGGAGATTCTGGAGACAAGAGCGGAGTGCTTGATGGATACGTCGCGAGGCTACAAGACGGCATCCAAACGTACCTCGCTGCAGGCGGTCGAAACGCTGAAGAACGACTATTCCACTGCTTCGCCGAGTTTGACGACGACGGAAGTGGGTCGATTTCCCAAGAGGAGTTCGTCCACGTGCTGCACAAAGCCGGACTGCGCCGCTTCTTGAGTCCGGATGATGAGTCGTTACTCCTGCAGTTCCTGGATTCGAATGGCGACGGCGTCATCTCCTACAAGGAATTCGTCGAATTCACGAGACATGGTGAGCAAAGGTTGAACGCGATAGTAGACCACGAGCACGATGACGATCTTCCGCCACCGAGATCTCCTGGCTCTCCGCGATCTCGGCCACCGACTGCATCACCACCTCGAAGTCCTCTCAGACCACACTCGCCTTCGTTTACGGCGAAGAGCTCTTCACCCGCCAAGTCCAGAATGGGAAGTCCGCCGCGTCCCGCTCCAAAGTTCATTCTGGCAATTGCGAAGTTGAACTCCAAGCTTCGACCGGAGTTTCCGTTCGGCAAATACTTCCAAAAGTATCGCCACTCAGGAACCGGAGACGCCGTTGTCAAGAGCCGGGTATTTGAGAAGATCATGGATAAGTTTCTCGCGCGGCTCGTGGAGCATAACATCGCCTACAATATGCAGGAGCTTGATGCCGACGTCCTCACACGGGCCTACGAATCAACGACTGCAACCAACAGCGGCGCAGCAGTGGTGCGATTCGACACGTTCTTAGGCGACTTGCGCTTGGCGCAATCCCATGCAACGGCTGAGCGGTGGAAAGCTGGAGGCAGTGATAGCAGCGATGAGGACCATGGTGATCTGTCGTGTAGTAGCGATGAGGGCGCCTCCAAAAGCAAGCGGTTGGCACGCGTAAATGGTGTTCTGGCCGACTCCATTCGACGCGACCACAAGAACAAACAAGAGTTTGAAGCGCTACGAGCCAAGGTCAAGGCTGCCATGGCGGAGATCGACAAGACGAAGAAGGACAAGGTGAGCGAAGGCCGAATCTTCAAAGTGCTGGCAGGCTTTGGTCTTCGCTTGAAGAAAAAGGAGGCAGAGACGCTTTTGGGCTACCTAGCAACCAAGGGTAGTGGCAACAAGGCAGCACCAGCCCACGATTTGAAACAATTGGGGACGCTGCTGAACGAGCAGCTCGGAAGTTTGCTGGGAGAGAAGAAACCCGAGGCACCAGCAGCCTCATCACAAAACGCGAATGCGGCCGTGAAGAAGGACACAGCAAGTGGAGTGATTAGTACTACGCTTGCTGACAAGATCTACCGGTGCTTTATCGCCGCCGCGCAGCTCAACATCAGCGGACGCAAACTTCTGGAGAAGTGTGACACGCAAAAGAGCGGTCTGGTGACGCTGCTTGAGCTGCAGACCGTGCTTCGCCTTATGGGGTGCATGCTGACAGACGCGGAGGTGAACGATGTGAAGACCGCTTTCGCTGGAAGCACTGCTGGTACTATCAACTACCGACTTCTGGTGCGTCAGCTCACAAAACAATTGCAGCCATCGTCTTCATCGACGACCTCTTCTTCTGCCACGAGCAACGCTGCGACTGCGGCGAAGCTGCAAGAGCACCGACCAACACCGATACAAATCGCACCGCTGCCTGCAAGTAAAATCGGATGTGACTATCCTCAGAAACCTTCTGCTGCCACCACAACCACAGTATCGCTCCCTCCGCCTCGACCGCTCACCATGAGCGACACCAAGCGACTTGACTCGCTGCTGCGTCCGTACTTTCAGGATCTTCTCACGACGCGACGAATCGACACGCGATCGCTTTTGAAGTCGTTTGAGCCGTACGATATGAAGGGGACGGGATTTGTGAGCCCCGATGCGGTCTACTCCGTCATGCGCAAGTACGACATTTGGCTGCCGGACGACATGGCGCGCAATGTTCTTCAGCGGTACACGTCCGCTTCGTCAGGGCGGTTCGACTACGTCGAATTCAGCACGAGCTTAGGAGGAGGCTCTGCGACTGTCTCGACTGAAGCATCGAGTCGCGAGCGTGATGATGCGCGTGGCAACGGCAAGAACGCGGAAACACGAGCCCCAAAGAACGCCAGTGGCGGCGACGCGGATTCTCGACCCAAGGCGAAAGCGCTACCTGAACTAGACCGAAAGCAGCATACCGACACCAGCACCCGACCAGCACCAGCTCACGTTACTACAATGGGGTGGAGCTGCCCCGTTTGTCTGCATACTCAGCGAAGCGCGGCGTCAACATCGTGCGAGATCTGCGCGGCTCAAAACCCCGCGTCAGTGGAGTACGAGACGCTTCTCAAGTGTTCCGCGTGCGAGTTCCGGAATCGAGCGAATGCGACGCACTGCGATCTGTGTCGCCTGCCACTCGTTGATAGCTACGACGATCGCTGGATGGAGACAGCTCCTGGGTCCCCACAAAAGAATGGAACCAGAAAATCAAGAAACCTACGGTTCGAAATCCCTACTGTCAACGCTGGCGCTGGCAGCTACGACGAAGGATGGCTCGCGTGAGAGAGTGAGAGATCGACCGACCACTGACCGCGCTTACCCTGCGAGTCGGTAGAAGTTTTTGTATTTGTTCGTGGCGAAGTCGAAGTCGCACTGCGGCTCAACGATCGCAAACTGCTTCTTCTTCTGCACGATGAAGTTGTATCGCGTGCGGATCACCCACCAGATCTCGTATTCTCCGCGGCAGATTGTACGCGTGCGGTCTCCCTGGAAGAACAAAGGCAGTGTCGTGGTGCGGAAACCGCTCGTGTACTCGCCCAGAAGCCGCGTTTGGCTCAGAATGATCTCGCTGTCGGGTTCGTGGACCTCGAGGAACGTGCCGCAGTGGTCATCGAGTGCGTAGGCGCCGTAACACTGCACGATCAAGCCCGTCTGCATGTACGCCACGGCGACGCAGTTCGATCGCTTGCGTCCATCGACGCCATAGCAGGGATCCAGCGCGTTGATGCTGCTGTTCCAGTCCCAGCACGGAGGCGTCGCGACTGAATCGAGCGGAGCGAGTGCGCGCAGACGACCGACGCAACCCGAGTTGTCGTACTGCTTGGAGATCTGGAGGCCCGCTGTGGTGTGTTGCTTGAGCAAGCGGTAGAAGCTGCTGTTGGAGCTGTCCACGTAGCAGTCGGGGTCGAAGATCGAGGGGCGGTCGCTTAGGCGGCTCGCGCTGACTTGGAATGGTGCGCCGGACTCGTCCAGCAGCGAGATCTTCTCCTTTGCTGACAGCGCCGTGGTCGTGTACGCCTAATACACATGGAACAACACACATCGTGTGAGTCGTGATGTGTATCCACACAAAACAAAGCGCAAGTGACCAGACCGGTTCGCCGAAACGATCGCTGCAGCAGTCGAAGGACCGGCGGCGACACGGATCCAAAATGAGGCCGATCACAAACTGCGTTGGCGCCTCGTAGCTACACATTCACAGAGGCATCACACTTCCTCGCTCTCCACGGAGACGGCAGTAGTGTTCACGCACCTGTACACGTTGATGTCGATCACATTGTCCGGCTCACGGGCTTTCTGTTCGATGTCGAGCCGTCCCTGGCCTTCCACGAACGCTCGCACCTCCAGTTCATCGCCTTTGTCTGGTGCCGCAATGGCCTGGGCATCGACAGAGCTACTGAGGAGCAACACTGTAGCCACCACACACACAACCACGCCAAGCACGTATCTCCACCATCTTCTTTCCATGCTCTTTATCATCGTGTCGAGATAAATGAGACCGAGCTTTTGGATCCTGAAGCGACGCCCTTTCCAGATTAGGCTAGCCTTATCAATTCCTCGCATAGGCTAATTAATCACTCACATCCGTGCGACTCGCAGCAGCGATGGCCCCGTCCACGTGTTCTTGCAGCAGCGATAGCTTCCCGCCACCAAGTCCCATGACCGCCGCTAGTCGTTCGACGTCTCGCTCATACAGCAGCGGCTCCAGCGGCAGCGTCGTCTGGAGCTGCGCGTGGAACTTGCCGACACTCAGCTTCAGCCTTCTCAGCTCGTCCTGCAGCTGTCTATTGACCATGTGCGCGCGTGCGCTTTCCATCGTGAGCTTCTTGGCCTGCTCCGCGAATGGCTGGATGGTTTCCTTCATACTCGTCGTTGAATCTCGTAGTCGCTTCTTCACCGACACACAGTCGCGTTTGCGTCTGGATAGCTCCGCGTACTGTGCGGCTGCCGTCGCGTGGGCCACATACTGCTCCAGACACGCGCGCTTCAGCGTCGCGACCTCGCTCTCCAGCGCACGCACGTCGCTGTCCTCCATCTCGTTCAGCTTCTGTTTGTTGTCCATGCATTCGCGCCACACACGCGCCTGGAACACCACGCTCTCAGTCGCCATCTTGAGCACCACGCCCAGTTTATCCGTGGCTTTTCCCCGCAGCGCAGCGTCGCGGATCTCTTTTGCCTGCTTGAAGATCTGTCTTCTCTGCAGCGTACGTACCCACTGCTGTAGTAGCTTCACGTGCTTCTCGTACCTCGAGTTCGCGTCCAGCACAAACTGCCCCGTGAGTTTGTGGGAGATCCGCGCAGCGCGGTCCTCTTCTTCCTGCAGTCGCTGCTGCAGCTTGCGCTCCGTGATCATGCGTCGCCACTCTTTGCGGCCCATTTTCCCACGCCACACGCGCTGCACCATGCGCGTGGCCCACGTCATTTGCTGTCTGTACCAGGCCACGTACGTACGCGTCTGGTGGCCGCGCACGAGCGACTGGATCTTGGTCGCGCACCGATTGAGGAACCGCACGAACGACGGCGACTGCCACCCACGCGCGTGGAGAGAGCGGCGGTATAATGAAACGATCGAGTGCACAGCTCCAAACTGCAGTAAACGCAGTCGCTCGGCCTGTGCTGCTACGTCTTTCATCCCAGGAACGGGGCTGCTAGTAGAGCTGCTGAGCAGCGCCATGGTCGCGACGTGGCGACGCTGTCGGTCTCTGCGTAAGGCAGCGGCCGTGGCGCGCACTTTGCCCAGCCACATCCGCCACGTGGACTGGATCGTGAGGGCGCTGCGCTTGCGGAGACGTAGTAGTGCCTGTAAGTGAGCCAGTCGAATCAGGATCCTACATATATCAACACATCAAACGCATAAGCCAGTCAGTGACTAGAGCCCTCGGTATTTTGACAGACTCGCTTACATGATGCTTCGGAAAAAGTGCTGAAGACAGCGAGCACTGGCGTCGAGCGTGTACTCGTATTGGCGTTTGGCTGCCAGAACGAGTCGTCGTGGGAGCCGCCCCAGGTAATATCCTCGATACAAACTCTGGATATTGACCGCGATTATCTCCCCTGCGTCGCGTTTTGTCTTCCATGCAATCGCGAGGTCACGCGTGAACACAGACTGCGCACACAGCAACAAAAGCACGGGTTCCGTCGCGTAGCTGCGCTTCAACACGGTGCTTCTAGCCACTCGCCGGCCTATAAACCCTCGGAAGACACGCTGTAGTGCTGTAGCTCCCCGCATCAGGCGGCGCCGGAACATCACACGCGCAAAGTACGCGCGCAGACTGCGTTGGATCACGCGTGAACTGCGCTCACGTCGTCTCTTGAGCTCCTCGAGGAACTCTCGGCGATGCCGAGCACGTCGCCGACCCACGAAGCCTCGACTGGCTCTCGCTATCTGCAGCGCCGCGAGGCTCTGTATCTGAACACGTCTTGTGGTGATCAGTATCTGCTTCCAGCACGCCAGTTTCATGGTTTGCGTTGTCCGTCGCGACCGCGTGCCTCTCCAAACGCGTTGAATGATCTGTGCTTTCGCGAGCTGCAAGCGATGCCACGCCGTGACTTCCTCTCGTCTCACGGCGGCTTGTTGGCGGCCTTTCCAGCCACGATACACGCGCTGGACGTCAGTTGCGGCCTTGCGTTTGCGTTCTTTCTCCGCTTCTGCACGTCGGAATGCCATCTCGTGGCGCATCACGAGCCATCTACGTAGATGGCGTCGTAACAAACGGCACACAACACAATACGCGGCGACCCAGCACCAATTCGCGGCGATTTGCTGCGCTTTGGCTCGTTGGGCTTGAGCTACAAGCTGCAAGTGCTTCCTGTGGGCGAGCCACCGCCGCACACAGCGTTGGATCCGCACGGCGAGGCGTCTTCGGCGGCGAATGTGGCGCAGCGCGCGGTCAATTGCGGACTTGGCGTGGGTTCTATCGGACAGACAGTTACGCAGCCACCGCGTGATCTTCCTTGCAGCGTCGTCCATCTCTCGGTCGAGCCGTAGGAACGCAACGATGGCGGGGGATTTGGGTTCGAGCGCGTCTTTCGAGGCGACAAGCAGCGGATTCCGTTGAGCGATCGCCTTGAGACACTGAGGAGAGACTTCGGGACAATGGCGGAGCTGGAGCCGCAGCAGCGACAGACAGCGCTGCGCGAGAAACGCGACGCCGTAGTCCGTGACCTGCCAGTCGTTGCTGAGGACGAGTCGCTCGAGATGCGGGCAGTGCTTGCCCAACGTGCACAGCGCCTTGTCTTTGAGCTGCTCGCAGCTCTCTAGATCCAAGAACCGCAACTCACAGCACGCTGTAGCGACGCGTAGAAAGGCAGTCTCCGAGAAGTAGCGACTGCGACTGAGCCGCAGCGAGCGGAGCTGCGTGGCGTGTGTCGCTAGTGCTTCACACAATACGTCGGTGGCAATGCTACACACATTCAGGTCGCGAAGCTGCGGCCCGATGGTCTCCAGACAGCGGGCCAACGCGTCGACATCGCACTTTGTGGAGCCGATGTGGAGCGTGTGGAGAGATCGCATGACTCGAATCGCGCGGAGACACCCTCGGTCGACGGCAGGCACGGAGAAGAAGCCGTTCTGACGCGCAGCTCCATCAGCTGAGCTGTCCATCGGCCCCGCCTGGATGAGGATGCCGCCCCAGTGGAGAGTGTTGAGCCGGTCGCAGTGAGAAGCAACAGCCTCAAGTCCGGAGACGTCAAGTCGACGAAGCCCATCCACCAGCAGCGTCTCCAGCTCACAACAATACTGTGCTAGCGCCTTGATCCCTTCGCTGGTGATCAGGTAGCAGCCTGTGAGGTCCAGCGTCGTGAGTCGCGTGCAACGAGCACGCGACGCGTCGTCTTCCATGTAATCTGCGAGCTGCTCGCTCTCTATGGGCACGTACTGGACTAGTCGTGTGAGCCCAACGTCACTCAATTGGATGCAAAACGCCACGCGTAGCACTCGGAGAGATGGAGCGTAGCGTCCCAATGCCACCAGCGTGTCGTCCGTGAGCTGTGCGCAGTGGGAGATATCCAATTGGACCAGTTTACCGACGTGGAGTAGACGCACGAGATGCGCGACTGTGAGAAAGTGCATGCGAGCGTTGCGGGACAAGTCGAGAGCTGTTAGTGACGGCGCGCTGTTGCGCGGAAGACCTTGGATGTTCAGTCCTTCCATCGACGAAAGGCTGGCGGCCGTGAGCGTCTTCAGTTTGGTGCAGCGCATCAGCAGCGCCAGTAGA
The DNA here is from genome assembly GCA_023337615.1 of Pythium brachiatum. NCBI lineage: Eukaryota > Oomycota > Peronosporomycetes > Pythiales > Pythiaceae > Pythium > Pythium brachiatum. Next base: position 8,537 of record JAADXI010000243.1, on the reverse strand, counting down.
GACGTATCAGTCACGTGCTGCAGCAGACTCACGTCCAATTCAGCGAGAGCGGCAGTGGGCGTGAGGTCCGCGAAGGCGCTGACGCCGTAGTCCGTCAGTCGTCGGCAGTGAGTCAGCGACAGCTTACGAAGCGCGACGCAACGCCGTGCTAACAGTCTCACGGCGTTGTCGTCCAGCCACTCGCAGTAGCCAAAGTCGATCTCCACGAGCGAGACGGGCAGCAAGCCCACGAGGTCGATTGTGAATGCCGAGCAGTGGCGCACGCGCAGATCCACGAGGCTCTGCAGCACAGGCAGCGCACTGCGAACGCCCTCCACTGTGACGTGTGTACAGTCGTCCAGCACGAGCGACTTGACGTGGCCGTGTGATCCGTCCCGGCCCGTCGTGAGCAGCTTGAGATCCGCGTCCACGGGGTCCCAGCCCGTGAGAAGGATGTGCTGGCGCAGCATGCGGCGATAACGGTTCAGGAACACGACCTCCAGCGGCAGTCTGCTCGTAGCCACTGCAGGCATCTTGTCGTCGTCCAGCTGGTTGCGTTGACCAGGCGACAGCGCCATGGGCGTGAGCGTCGTGGGCTTCTTGCGCTTCAGTGGCCGCGCAGTCGCTCGCAGTTGCGGCGTCAGCAGCGCCGACGCCCGTGACGACGGCGATGACGCTGCATGGGGAGATAGAGATGCTGATGCTGATGCAGTGCTGTGTGGTGACGCAGAGATAGAGGTGGAGGCGGTGGCGCGCGCGGCCGTGGCGTGGCTGGTGGTCATGAGCTGCGCTGCATCGCCAATTGGCGCGTGTGTGACGTGACGCGTCGGTTCAAATCCCAAGAGCTAAGCGGGTTCGGGTTTGGAATATTGGTAGTTTGTCCAGGATTGAGGGGACTAAACGGGTCTAAACCCGGACCTCCTCATGTGAGGAGGTCCTTTTTCCTGTGTGACGCCATTTCACTGCAGGCGATCGAAGAGTGAAGATGGCGACGGAGGCGGCAGTGTTTGCGGAGCTCCACGCGGCACTGGCGCGTGAGAACTACGCCAAGGCCGTGGAGATCTGTAACAAGAGTGCGTGCGCTTTGATCTGCTGGCGTGAAGAGCTCTATAACTCACGCTAACTGTGTGTATTTGATGATCTAGTTCGCTCCAAGAATGCGGACGACGTGGACGCGATCAAGATCAAGTGCGTGGCGCTGATCCGCCTGGAGAAGTTCGACAAGGCGCTGGAGATCGCGGCCAAGTACGAGTACCTGGCCAGCGAGCGCGCCTACTGTCTGTACCGCTTGAAGCAGGACGAGGAGGCGCTGGCGTTAGTGGCTGGACGTGGTGACGCTGAGGGTGGTGAGCCGTCCACGGCGCAGCTGCATCTCGCGGCGCAGCTCCACTTCCGCCGCGGCAACTTCGAGAAGGCGATTGAGATCTACGAGCAGCTGCTGGCGCGCACGCAGGACGGAGACGATCTGCTGGAGCTGCAGACCAACCTACTGGCCGCGTACGCCAGCGCCGGCCGCAGCCGCGAGCTCACGGACCGCGACATCCCCGTACGTGGCTTTGCTTATACTGTAATTGTGTTGGGAGTATAGTGCTGACGCTTGTGTGTGTGTGTGTGTGTGTGTGAGTAGATTGACGATTCGTTCGAAGTCGCGTTCAACAAGTCGTTCATCGCGATCGAGAACAGCGACTGGAACCAGGCCGAGGAGTTCCTCACAGAGGCCGAGAGTGAGTCTTGGGTTTCTGTCTGTAGCTGCTGTCCAACGGAGCTGCTGACTGACTGGGTCTTTAGAGCTGTGTCGTGAGGTGTTTGAGAGCGAAGGCGCGGCGGCCGCGGAGGTAGACAGCGAGCTGGCCATCATCCACACGCAGCGCGCGTTCGTCAAGCAAATGAAGGGCGACCTGGACGGCGCGCTGTCCGACTACCGTAACGTGCTCAAGCTCAAGTACGTAGACTGTGTTCTTCTGTGGATCATCGTGGAGGAAGCAGGCGGTCTCTGACGCTTTTGTGTGCTGTACTCAGGCTCACCAACCAGGCTGTGGGTGCTGTCGCAGCCAACAACATCGTCTCGATCCGTGCCGACCGTGATCTGTTTGACTCGCTCAAGCGGCTCAAGAGCCTCGAGGCGATCGCGCAGAGCGACAAGCTTTCGCCGTCGCAGCAGGAGGCAATTCTGGCCAACCGCGCGCTGGTGCTGTGCCTCATGCACAAGGTCGACGAGTGTCGCGAGTCGGTGCGTGCGCTGCAGCAGCAGTTCCCGCAATCGCGCATCCTGTCGGAGATCACGGTGCTGCTCGCCCAGAAGGACTCGAAGCCCGAGGAGGCGATCGCGGCGCTGCAGTCGGATCTGTCGCTCGGTGGACGTCTCGGCCTCGCGCACTTGTACTTGGCTCAGGGCAACTCGGCCAAGGCTGCCGCAGTGATTGACTCGATCCAGCCTATCGCGCACACGCCAGGCACGGTCGCGACGCTCGTGGGTCTCTATGAGGCCGCTGGGGACTCGAAGGCTGCGCAGCGCGTGCTGCAGAAGGCGCTGGAACACCACAAGAGCGTGGACTACACGTCGCCCGCCGCCATGAAGATCCGCGAGGGTGATTGCGCGTACAAGATCCAGAAGAAGCAGTACGAGGACGCGTCGCAGGCGTATCTGGACCTCATCGAAGGCGAGAACGCCGGCGCGCTGGACCCAGAGCTGCGTCTCCAGTCGCTCGCGTCGCTCGTCATCGCGCTGTATGTATCTGTCGCTGGCAATGCGGATGGATCTCGTTGGATTAAACTTACACGTCACTCTTGCTATTTCCATAGGTCGTTCAGCGACGCTGAAGCCGCGTTGATGCGCTGTGCGCTGCTGCCGCCTGTGGCCGAGAGCGAGACCGATCCTGTGGAGCTGGAGCAGCAGGCCCAGCGCTCGAGCCGCCTCGCCTCCAAGCTCGCGGACGCCAACGACAAGAAGAACGAGTACGTGATTGTGCCCCAGGGCATGTGTTCACAATGGGAGGTGCTGATGATGTATGTGTGTCCTACAGTCGCAAGCGAGCGGCCAAGAACCCGGAGCAGGTCGTGCGCAAGCGTGCCAAGCGCCGCGAGGCCCACTTGGAGAAGCTACGCTCGCGTCCGGACTACAACGCGAGCATCGGCCTGCTGAACCCGGACCCGGAACGCTGGATCCCGAAGAAGCAGCGCTCGTACTCGCGTCGTGGCCGCCGTGGACGCAACCGCTTTGTCGGTGCGCAGGGCTCAGGCATGGGCACGGAGAAGGACGCGGCCAAGCTGGACGCCGCGGCGCGTGCCGCCAAGAAGGCCGAGGTCAGCGTGGAGAACAAGGCCGTCGTGGTCTCGAGCGAGTCGTCGGCGGTGCTGCGCAAGTCCAAGAAGAAGAAGCGCAGATAGACACCACGCCCTCTGCCCACGTGTCCGATTGAACTGGACCAGGACTCCTGTGAAGCAAGAGAGAGAGAGAGCAAGAGAGAAACATAGTGACCGTGAGTGTTCCCCTATGGAATATATTGTTGCTCTACTACGCTTGGTATGATACCCAGTGCCGCCTTTCTCGGCTTAGACGGTGGTGAGGCTTGGCGGCTTCTCGCGCAGGTAGAAGAGCTTGGCGCGACGCACGCGCTTCTTGCCCTTGTGAATGAAAGCCTCCTCCAGCACCTTGACGCTCTGCAGCAGCGGCGAGTGCAGGAAGATCTTCTGCTCGTAACCGTAGCCACCAATGTGCTGCAGTAGTTCCGACACAACAAACCCATTAGAACTCCACAAGCCAAACTCCACAAAATGCAGACGAAAACGTACGTTACGGATGATGAACGAGCTGCCCGTGCCGCGGTTTCGTCGGCCGAGCACGACGCCGCGCACGCGCTGCACCTTGCCAGTCGTGCGGCTCAGCATGTACTGTACCTCCACCGAATCGCCCGGCTTGAAGTCGGCGATGTCCTTTCCCACCATCGACTTCTCCACGACCTCCTGCTCCAGCTCCTGCAGCAGCGACGCCGCACTGTAGCAACACATATATGCGCGTTAATCTACTGCGTCCATCCATCCACCGTATGCAGCGGCAGCACAAACGAACGCACCGCTTGGTGGGGATCTTGAGCTTGGTGCGCTTCTTCTCGGCGTCCGCCGCCGCCTCCACGGGCGTCGCCACAGTGGAGAACAGCGCGGCCACGGACGGCGCCGCGACGCGCGTCTGGCGCACAGAGAGGCCCGCTAAGCCCTTGACCACACTCGCCAGCATTGTCGATCGAGTCTCTTGTCTCTTGGTGGTTCCTTCGCGGTGAGGAGCTCTCCAGATGTGTGATTGGCCTGCTTGTGGCGATGGCTGGTCGGAATTACGGGGGTTATACCGGTTTACTACCGATATTTTTAAGACGATGTTACTGGAATGTTGCACGAATAGTAGCTACCGGATATCAGTAGGTATATGTGTTTTTTTCGAATTCAACTATCCAAAGTCAGTACATATGCTACAATGGGGTTTACACGCTGACCTCATTGCCCGACGACTCGCCGTCTTCAAACAGGATGAGCGACTTCTTGAGCTCGCTGGTCTCCGAGTCTCTAATGCCCTTCGAGTTGTTGTTCTCCTTCCATGAAGCCGCCAAGTCTTCTAGGAAACGGTATACAAACAGCCCCGCCATAATGAGCACAAGGCCGGCAATATCTTTGGTGTGGAGAGGCTGGTGCTCGGGCATGAACGGGAACGTGAACGCCACGTTGCCCAGCGGCACCATGATCGTCATGGCCTACAACCACAGCAGCACAACAGTCAGTTAGTGGGGTCTTCTAAAGCTATACATGAAGCGATGCAGAGACGAGCGACGAACCAGCCAGAGGATGTTGGCGCTGCCGAACTTGAGGATGAAGATGATGAGCAGGTTGTACACCACGTTGAACACCACGTACGCCGACACGTAGATCGTCGCCATCTCGCACTTGTCTTTGTGCGGGCCGTCCATGATCGTGTTGTGGCCCAGGTAGCAGCGGAAGCCGTCGTATAGATTCTCCAGGATGTGGTCCGGCGACACGGGCGGGTCACCGATCTTCGCAGCCGGCACCGTCAGTGGGATCGATGCCATGAACTGGAACACTGCGACCCAGCCGTTAAGGTACACGACGTCCAGCTCGGTCTCGCCCAGAGCCTTCTCCTTGTAGACACTTGAGAGACACATGGGCACGCAGCTGAGGATCATGACCAGCGACCACGCGACGGTCGCGTGTGTGTTGGAGCCACCACCACCGCTGTCGCCTGAGCCAGGACCAAGCACGACGATGAGCCCCAGCGTCACGACGATTGCACCGATGTACTGGTAGACTGAGTAGCGGGTCTTGAGCAGAGCACTGGAGATCGCCATGGACACGGGGATGGCGGCTTGGCCCAGGAGGATGATCAGTGATCCACCGAGATACGTCGCTGCGAAGACTTGGAGGATACCGGCCGTCGCGTCCAGTCCGCCCATGACGGCGAACGTGCGCTTGGGGACACTGCGCTGCTCAGCAGTGATTGCGCTTCCGTACTTTATCATGGGGAGGATGTACGCGAAGCTGATGGGGATCTACGACAGTGATACAAAGCAACCGTCAGCATAGTCACTGGTGGATCGGCGAGGAGCAGTAGATTCTCACGTAGATGAACGTGGTCATCATGTTGAGGAACAGCGGATAGTTGTGCATGGGGATCGTCTCCAACCTACATATCACAACAGCAATATATATAAGCACGCACCCACACAGCAGCAGAAGCCGCATTAAGGAGCCAAACGCACTTCTGGAAGACTACAAGAAAGCCAAACAAAAGCCACAACCCACAGTCAGTCTCTGGCCTTCTATCCACTACAGATCTGCGCGCGACGCACTCTTGTTGCCGAGACCGACGAACACCATAGCCACGAAGCTCACCACGAGCTTGGTGCTCTTGCCGCCGTCCTCCGGCGCGTGCGCTTTGCCTCCCATTTCCGCTGCGTCGTGCTTGCTTCTCTTCTCTCTGTGTGTGTCACCGACTGTGACTGTTGAAGAGGAAGGGGGCGGAGCTCTTCTTCAAGAGCAGAGCCAAACCCAGGTGAATGCACCCTGTTTTGCAAATTCGCTGAAAGATAGCTCTTTTTCAAGAGCCAAATCCAGTTGAATGAACCGTATTCTGTGAAAGCTTCAAAAGATAGCCCCTCGAAGTTGGACGAGATCTAAACGATCGCCTGGGCCGATGGATCCGCGCCGCCGCCAAGTCGTGGCTTCTGCTGCTGCAAGACTTTCTCCAAGCGCCCAGCTACTGCGATGTTCTCGCAGCGTAACGCGTGCAACTGCTGCTTCTTCGCCAACGGCGGCAACGCCACGCCGCTCGAACTCTGAACGAGATCTTTTGCGGACGTGCACGAACCACCCTGTGAACCGTGAGTGAACTGTGCGTTTGTGGCCGCGCTCGTCAAAAGCACCCACGAAAAGCGCCGCACGAAGCTGTACCCTCGTCAGGCGACGGCGATTCTGCGTGCGGTGTCCAGACAGATGACCGAGGCCAAGAAGAACCTGGAGAGGAAGAGGAGAAGCTGCTGCTGCCTAAGATGGCGCTGCTCAAGAGCAAGTGCGCGTCGTACTTTGGCATCCCACGCCACCTGCAGGCGTCGGCCACGTGGGACGACGCGCGCGAGGAGCTGCGCCGCATGAGCGAGTACTCGCTGCCGCTAGACAAGCTCCAGTGTATCCTGCGCGCGTGCTGCGCCATCTTCCGCGCGTGCAGCGACGGCTCCAAGGCCCCAGACGCCGGTGATCTCGACCGCCGAGCTGCTGTAGATTCTGTTCTACGTGCGCATGACGGGCAACCTGGTGCAGTGGTGCAGCTGCTGCGCCCCACGTGCGATTCTACCAAGACGACCTCACGGGCGAGATGGGCTACTACTTCACCAACTTTGAGGCGGCCATGAAACTCGTGAAGGACCACAGCGAGTGAAGTGATACTGGGAGTTAGAAGACTAGAAGACCATACATCCGGTATGCGTGTGCGATGCGTGTGCCCGTCCTGTAGACGTACCCAATGAATGGTTAACTGGAAGCCACCCGACCCGACCTGTAGAGGTAGTAGCCACAGTTATCCCTCGTTGGATGATAGTACAACGAACATGACGCTATTTAGCCCTCGAGCAATGCTTCATAGCCTGCTGACAAGGTCGCTGATAGTCAGCGTGTGATCGCTGAGCTTGCTCCTCTCTGTAAGTCCTGTTAGGGTTTCGAGGCTTCGGGTCGAGCTGGCCAAGGCCGTCCCTTTCCGTTTGTGCAAATGACCTGCGATAACGTATACGTAATACGTGAGAAAGACGGCTGCCGACGATTCCACCGAGAACACTCCCAGATGACCTGCCAGAACAAATACAAACGGATATGGGACCAACACTGGTGGCTTTCACCACCGACTTGGGCGTTCAGGTGCTCATCCTCGAACTCCACTCCCTCACCTCAAGTGGAGCTCTCGGCTTTTTGCGCCGCTTTGTTGTTGTTGTTGTTGTACGAGACAACCATACAGGAGGGATCTCCTCAATATGCACGAGTGGGTGGGTCGGCGCCTGTATGACGCTAGCGTTCCACGACCATTGCAATGGCTTCCACCCACTCCAGCGAGTCGATCTCCCAGCGAATGACCGAGAGACCGCGTCCACGGAGCCGATAACAGTCGTAGACGAGCGCTGAGGATGCAAGAGGTCAACGCACTTGAACACACACGATGACGACGCCGATGACCCGCAGCGACGTTACTTCCAGCGAGGGCGGCTTACTGGACTCGCAGCCATCTTCTTGTCCTTCATTGTGACACTTGGTCGCCCAGTCACCACCGGAGCTTCTCGGACAGCCGTGGATTCACGCACCGCGAGCGGCTCGCGCTGCTTACGAAGCGGTGGGGCCACCACAGAAGCCGAAGCAGACGCTGATGGAGATGTGCGAGGGATCTGCACCCGCGCTGTGCTGGTGTTCATGCTGGTGTTCATGGTGCTGGTGTTGATTTTAATTCTCGCCGCCACAGGCACAGGAGCAGCCTTTCGAACTGAAGACGAAGCTGCAGGTCGAGCGCGAGAAGGGCACTGAGCGACTGCTGCTGCTGCTGCTGCTGTAGATCGTACTGGCGTCGCTTTTGGAACCGTCGACGCCAACGAAGGCTTGGTCGTGGTCGGCACTGCAACAGGCGCCGAAACGGACTTGCGCACTGGCGGCTGCACACTCTTCGTCGCTGGGACTGGTGGTGGAGCCACCGCTGCGACGCGACTGGCAGTCTTGCGCTGGAGACCTTGCGGCCGCTGGGCATCTATACGCGTGGTGGTGACTGGCTCGTTCTTCACTGGCTTCTCCGAGCGAGCGGAGGCAGTGGCGCGAACGGACTTGCGAGACGCCGTCGTACTCGCCACAGACGTATTCAGAGCCTGTCGTGAGTCAATCACTCTCGTAGACGGCTGCTTGACGGACGATGCAGCCACTGGACGTGTTGATAGCGGTGCAGTAACTGTTGCTGATGGACTGGCCGACTTGCGCGGTGCAGGCGACGGCTTCGCTGGTTCATTGACCGGTACGTCGTCCTTGACCAT
>JAADXI010000242.1:0-29815 GCA_023337615.1 Pythium brachiatum | reverse complement strand
GTCGTTGAAGCAGTACCAGACGTCTCCCTGCCAGTCCCGGAAATGGTCTTCCGTCGCCGCATGCTGGTCCGCGATGTATCGCTCCAGCTCGGCCAGGAGCTTCCGCAGCAGATCGTGTGCGAAAAGCGACTCGACGGCCGCGAAGTCTCCGAGGTTGACCGCCGCCGTCAGCTCTTCGCGCATTTCCGTCGCCATGGTCGTTGGAAGGGGGCTAACAGTAGCTGTGTGGTGCTGTTGGGGTTTCGAAGTCTGGGAAGAAACACAAATAGCGTTCCGCTGGCGGTGTATTTCTTCAAAAAAAAGAGGGTTCAGGCACGAGACTCCACACGTCGCAGACCACCAACTTGAGTCCAAGTCGCTACTGTACCACCACGCGGCAGGCCATTTGCTAGTTGGGGCAGTTCCACCCACACTGACACTGGAGTAGGAACGTCCTGGAGGTAATGCACGAATGCACGACCAAGTGTATCCAATGGTTAAAAAATGTTGCGACGCTGTCCGCTACGCTGTGACGACGGTACTTCATGGAGCCTTCGCCCGAAAGTACTGCGGATTCGCCCCCAAGAACTCTCTACCGGCCTCTGTCCACGTCAGCAATTCAGCCACACACTTGGCATTGTTTCCTCGTGCGTACGGATCAGCGCCGTAGCGCAGCAGCACCTCGAGAGTCTCCCCGACCGCTGGTTTTGTATCAATGCGATCGACGCGCAGACAATTTAGCACAGTCTTATTGGAGTGGTCCGTCGCGTTCGGGTCGGCGCCGTGCTCCAGCAACAGCTCTATCAGCGCCACAAACTCGACTGTCGCGACGCGATGCAACGCCGTGATGCCCGCGTGGCTTCTGTGGGCTGCGTCAGCGCCAGTGCTCAGCAATACCTCGGCAGCCGACAGGATCTTCATGCAATGCGAGCTTGGCCACGGTCTGAGTGAGGCCAAAATTCCCAACGCCGTTCGTCCAGCCGCATCTTGGGCGTCGACATCCGCAAAGCCCTCAGACACCAACAGCTCCGCGTGATCGAACAGACATTGCGCTGCTACAGTGGGGAGAGCGCGCGGACCAGGGTCCATCCCCAGCTGCAACTACTGCCTCGCCAACGATACCATGCCCTGCGAATGCGGATTGTACGCGATCTTCGTCCCAACGATCAACGCGCCTTCCGCGACGGCAAAGTCCAGCGTCGCTTGCGACTCCGATACGAGGTGTTGTTGGCGGTTGTCTGGAAACTGGATGTCGCTTCCATGAGCCAGCAGCAGCTGCATCAGCTCCACGCTTGGCCGGCATAGCCTCCAAGCAACCATAGCCGTCGTTGCTGCTGGCCTTTCCAGCGGGAGAATAGACGACTTGCTCACGCACAGCATGAGCTCCAGAAGCTCCGTGTTGTTGGCCACGACCGCGCCAATTGCAGCGAACGGCCACATGAGCGTGAGAGTCGCGGGCATCAGTGCGACGCGTGCAGGCGAGTAGAACCACAGCAGCACTTCCACTTGGTTTTGAGTTACGGCGGACTTGAACAGCGTGAGCTCGCCCTCGAGGCAGTACCAGGGCTTGCCAGCGCCCCGAGGGAGCTCAAATACGTCAAAGAGCGTTTGATATTGGGCGATGTAGCGCTCTGTCTCCACCACGTTGGCACGCATACGAGCGTCTGCGAAGCACGCTTCAATACCTGCGATGTCTCCATCATTGACCGCCGCGACCAGCGCGCTACGCAACGCTCTCATTGTCTTCGTGTCAAGTGCGCGTGTGTCTCGCGTGGAACGGGAATACTGGAGGGACGACAACTGCCACGTCTTCGACTGGAGGGTGGATTATGGGACGAGACACGGTCGTCGATCAACTGTGGGGAAGCTCGCGTACTGACTGGGGGTGACGACACGGGGCACGTTGGTACTAACTGTATTTGGACACACGCACTCGAGTTGGTTGGTTGTTGGGTTTTGCTTAATCTAATCCTTGTTGCTATTTACTTGGCGACCGCCGTCACGGCGAGCAGTGCTTCATCGGCCTCTGGCTCCGCGTCGCCCTCGTCGGCGCTGCTGTTGGTCGAGCTCGTGCTCGTGAGCGTGAAGCTGTGCAGTCGCGAGATGATCATGTCCAGCGCCACTGAGTTGACACCGTGCGGGATGATGATGTCCGCCACGCGCTTGGACTGCTCCACGAACATCATGTGCATCGGCCGCACCGTGCGCATGTACTGGTTCATAACCGACTCGGCCGTGCGGCCACGCTCCTCCATGTCACGTCGCATGCGGCGCACCAGTCGGATGTCGGCCGAGGTCTCCACAAAGATCTTGATGTCCATGAGCTCCGCCAGCGCGCTGTCCGCGAAGATCAAGATGCCTTCCACCAAAATCACGCTGTTGGGCTTCATCTCGATGGTCTGCTGACACCGCGAGTGCGTGCTGAAGTCGTACTCGGGCACCTGCACAGTCTTGCCGGCGCGCAGCTCACGCACGTGCTCCACGAGCAGCTCGGTCTCGAGCGAGTCCGGGTGGTCGAAGTTGTGCTCGGCGCGCTCAGCCATGGTGAGGTGGCCCAGGTCCTTGTAGTAGTAGTCGTGCGACAGGTACGTCACGCGCTCGGCACCAAACTCCTCCATGATGGCGCGCGACAGCGTGGTCTTGCCCGAGCCCGAGCCGCCGCACACGCCGACCACGAGGATGTCGCCGTGGTGGGCAGTGGTCGGACGCACAAAGCGGAACTGCTGCTGCGGCTCCACGGCGTTGTTGATATACACGATGTCCTTGACCAGCGCCAGCTCGCGCGCGTCTGCCGCCTTCTGGTTGGGCACGACGCGCGACGCCGACGACTGCGAGCGCGCGCGCAGGAACGCCAGCGCCGCCAGCAGTGCGCCGCCGACGACCAGCAGCTCCACGACGCTGCCCGACTTGCTCTCTCCCCCGTACTTGGCGCTCACCATGGTATCAGTAGCAGCAGTAGAGATGCAGTGCGTGCAGTGGATGCAGTGTAGTTGCGCGCGGCGTTCCTCCGTTGCAAGACTGGAGACTCTTTCATGCGCCTGCGCACCGCCGCCCATTCATCACCTCGCCAGTCACTTGGCCGCCTGTCCGGCCAGCCACTGAACTCCTCATCAGCCAATCAAATCACAGGAGCTGGTTCTTTCATGCCCTTTTGGAGTACTCTAATTGGTTGAAATTAATCAATCGGCATTCAGAACCCGTTTTCAGCCAATCAGAAGACAGTCTCATCCCCATACGGTACGGCGGTGCAGGCAAGTCTTTCTCAGATCAGGAGGAGCTCTTCCTTCGACGGATCGGCTGCATGCATGCAGGAGAAAAAGAAGAACAGCGCGACTGCGTTGAGGGCTTCTCTCATCACTCGTGTTGACAGTGAATGCAAGTCGCTGCTTGATGGGCTTCAATCAGCCCATTCAGAAGCCACTTTTTCGCATTCAAACGGCTCCTGGAAACGGCGAGAAAGTACATTTTCCATCACCTCCACCAAATATCAAAATGCCATCTCATTCAGCTTACTGTGTTAGACGAAGTTCCTAGTGGTTGCCGGCAACCGAATCGATCAGCAGCGGATAACCAGAGTCCAATGGGATGCTCGGGTCGCGCACGGACTGGCAGATGCTCGGGATGTCGGTGCGCGCGTCCAAAAAGTCGGTCAAGAACACGAGCAACTGGAAGTCGCTGATGCGCTTGACGTAGTCCTCGCCGCGGTACTTCTGGAGCTGCTCCTTGAGCGCGTTGCGCGTGCGGTAGTTGCCTTCGCGGTTGAGCTTGGGGAAGTCGCTCTTGAGCCCCGAGTCGTGCATGCTCACAGGCACGACGCACAAAAAGAAGTTGTTGTCGATCTCGGTCGCTGGCTTGGCTTCCACCAGCGCCGTGAACGTCGGGTGGACACTGCACACCTTCGGGTCCTTCTCGTTCTCCACCAACGCGCCAGACGCGTACAACTCCACGCACTGGTCGCTGATCTGGAACGCCTCGAACGCCGCCTGGCCCTCCTTGTCCAGCGTCACCTTGAGCGACACAAACAGCGAGCCCTTGCCGCCGGCATCGGCCTGCAGCTGCGCCGCCAGCATCACCTCTCTCGCGGAGAAGTGGAAGCTCTCTTCCTCTCGCGGTGGGTGCGAAAACACCCATCCGACCTTCTCTCGGCCCAGCGCCTCCGCTACAGCGTCCACTTTGTCAGCCAGTGGGTCGTCAAACACCTCAAAGCCGAACGCGTCGCCCTCCTGTGGTGGCTCGTAGATGAAGTCCACCGTCACCTCCTTGGTATCGTCGTTCACTGAGCCGTAGAGCCAGCCACAGCGCGACTGCTGGAACGCGAACTGGCGCAGGTACCGCTGCAGGTCGTCGCAGCTCGGGCCGTCCAGCAGCACTTTTGCCACGTGCGCGCTCTTCTGCGCGCTGATCTTGTGCTCAAACTGCGCGTCCATGCGCATGAACTCGCCCAGCGTCCAGTGCATCTTCATATCGCGCAGCGCCTTGAGCCCCGGGCGGAATGAGTTCTTGTCCACGCGGTCGTGGTACGTCACGTGGGTGAGCGTGCCGTCGGCCGCGATCTTGCGGCCCACGACGCCGCCCGTGGAGATAAGCTCTCCGTCGTACTCCATGAACACCATGTCGCCGTGGCTCAGCCGTAGCTCCTGCAGCGTCTGCGAGTCGTGCACCACGCGCGAGCCCTGCTGGTCCAGCGACACGATCTGGCCGCCGAACGCGATGGCATGCTCGCGCTCGATCCAGCGCTTGACGTCGGCGACGGTGGACGTCGGCGAGAGGTCGCCCACGCGCCAGATGCCGTTCTTGGAGCGCACGCGCAGCAGCATGATGTAGTGATGAGAGAGGTGGTGTTCGTAGCTCTTCGTCAGTTCGGGCGGCGTGGCTTTATGCGGATCTTGGTTCTGGAAGCGTGATACGAACTGATGAGGCTGTTAGGAACAGAATGAGAAAGGCAACCAGCGATACGAACCAATGAGTTCACGTGGCTGTTAGCAACTGCGCGAGAAAGGCAGCAGCATGGGAGCTCGGCAGGAACTGAAGGATACTTTCGTGCGCGTCTCTCGGTCGATCCTTTGCAATGGAACCCACGTGGGACATGATGGAGGTGGTTAGTTGGCACCTCGTGGACTCTGGACTCATACGATTCTGGCGTTGCCTTTCTCACCAGATCTTTTCCTATTCGTACAGTGTAGTGATTCTGGTCTCTGGGACATGCTGTCGAACAGCAGCACATGACGATGCCTGTGCGACTGTATTTATACGCCACTACAGCGGAGCCCTCTTCACTCTTCCGCCACGTGGAGGCAGTCCGCTAGCCCAGCGAGCACTGCCCACTCTCGCCCTCTTCACTCTGCATTTTGCATCCATCCTCCGAGCCCCCTCCCCTCCGCTCCCCCAGGTCCTCTCCCCTCCCTCTCCGCCAACAATGCACGAGTTCGTCGTCGCGTACTGCAAGAAGAACAAGGTCAAGATCCGCGCGTTCGACGACTGGGACCGCGCCAACCAATCCTACCACGAGCTGGGCTGCGAGTGGGCCAAGGTGCTGGTGGACAAGCAACAGGGCAACTCGGTACACGCCCACGGCGAAGACCACTTCATCCAGCGCTGCATGCACGCGGTCCACGAGATGCAGAGCTTCTTCCCCATCGGCTCCTACCGCGAGACCTCCAAGCACATCGAGACCAAGTTCGACACCAAGCACCGCGAGTTCAGCGGCCGCGTCAAGTGCCGCACGGCGAGCGGCGACTGGCGCGACAACGAGTTCTCGTTCCACCACGCTGAGGCGTTCAACAACATCAACGGCCACATGGAACGCGCCCACCACGACCAGCACCACCACCACCACCAGCAGCAGCAGCAGCATCACCAACACGGCCAGCACCACCACTTTGCTGGTGACTTCTAGAGGGAGTCTGTTGTTGAATCATCCACGTACCCTGCTGTTCGAAATTGCGTGCATTGATGTTTGTGAGTCAGGAGGTCTGCGAGAAAGGCAACGAGTCGAATGTTGATGGGGAAATGAAAGTACTACAATGCAATTAATCACTACGTAACCTACGTACTGCGTAGTAGCAGCAGAGACTAATAGCGATACCGTACTAGTAGTGGCGCATGCGCATGCGTCCATCGATGTTTTCAAACACCTCGCCCTGCTGGAACGAGAACTCGTTGTCGAGCCAGTCGCCGTCTCTCGTGCGGCACGTGGCGCGTCCGCTGAACTCGCGTCGCTTGGTGTTGTACTTGACTTCCACGCGCGTCGCCGTCTGGCGGTACGAGCCCGTGGGCAGGAAGCTATCGATGCCTTCGATCACATCCGTGCAAAGCTGGACGAATTTATCCACGCCATGGACACGGATCGGGATGCGGTGGTCCTTGTTGACCAGCACCTTGGCCCAGGCCAAGCCGAGATCTTCGTAGAACGCATCGGCTCGTGCTCGCTCATCAAACGCGCGGACCTTGACCTTGTTGATCTTGTGGTAGGCGACGACAAACTCCTCCATGGTCCGGTTCGAGTGGTGGTGGGTGTGGGTGTGGGTGTGAGGGAAGAGGGGGGGGGGCGGGGTGAGGACGATGCAGAATCCAGAATGGAAGCCTGCAATGCCTGCGCATTTGACGGGCGGCTTGGTGCTCCCGGCTCCATCGAGGGGAGGGGGGGGAGGGACACACTACCGCCAACACACCGCCACGCCCACGGCCACCACGACGCAACCAAGAACCATCAACAACCATACACAATCCGCCACTCACACCAACGCACTGTGCATTTCAAGTTGATCGGGACACTCAAAACCACATTTGACCCGACCTGAGTCTGCGATTGGCTGTTTGGAAGGTGGCTCAACGCTACAAAATTCTTCGGAGACAAAATGTCTCGAGAGACAAAAATCACCGGGATTGCTGACACTTCTAAGTGTGATGTTCTAAAGAACATCACCACCGGTCAGAGTCCGGGACCTCTGTGAGGTGTCCATGGTCGTCATCTCTCGCACGGTTTGCCACTTGTGGCTCACTCGCCATTGGGCAATTGCCTCTCTGCCTCTAACTCCATCACTCTCTCGCCATGAGCTCATCGACGCTGGACTACGCTGAGTACGTCGTCGCGTACCACCACTCGGACCACGTCAAAGTGCTCGCGTACGGCTCGCTAGCGAGAGCGGAAACGGCATACGACGCGATCGACTCGTACTGGGCCAAGGTGCTGATCCGCAAGAGCCGCGGCAACACGGTGTGCCGCACGTACGGCCTAGAAGTATTCTGCCAGCAGTGCATCGACGTGGTGAGCGCCATTCCGAGCTTCTTCCCAAGCGGCAGCTACCGCGAGTCAGCGCGGCACGTGACGGGCTGGTACGATACAGTGGACTGCGTGTTCCGCGGCTGTGCGATGATGAGCAAGCGCGGCTTCGCGGCGGGCGAGCGCAAGTGCGACTTCTCGTTCACACAGGGCGAGCGGTTCAAGAACGTCGACGGCAAGCTGGAAGTTTACTAGCTGACTGGGGTCTGCTGCACTGTAGTGGAGGCGTTGAATTGTACTCTTGAGTAGTATCAGTGTAAGCTTGAAACGTTGGTTGGTTTCGCATTTCTTCCAAGTCCCAAAAGGGGTTCCATGTGACGGGCCGATGGCCCATTTGCCGTGATGGACTTGAAGACTGCCGTGCATCCACACTGCTCGGTGGTCAAATGTCAGGCGACCTCCGCATCCAAACACCAAACCTGTCTCCCTGGTTCTCCCGAGCTCCCGAGTCGTGACGAGATCGAAGCTGGTCCCCTCCACGACGACAAGTTGGAAGCAGATCCCAGCACGAACTGTACAAGTCAAGTCAAGTACGACACGGAGAAGGGCGAGTTCCATGGAGGCTGTGAGTGCCACACGATCACAAACGAGTGGGTGGAGAACCCAGGCGTTCGAGGACATCAACGACTTCATGCGATCCGATAAGCAGCATCAGAGCGTGTAGTAGTCGAGAACGGAAATGGTCAATGGAAGAACTCCGATTCCTCAAGTGCACTCGCTAACGTAGGCAGGGGGGGTCAGAAGGTAGCGCCCACGAACCAGGAACTAGCTATCTAATCTATCAGGGGAGTAAGTACACACACACACACACTAGTGCGGGGGCTGTAGGCGGATCAAAGCGCCAAGACTAGTCCCGCACGAGCTGCTGGGCCACATCCACGACGGTGGGCGCCTTGTCGGACGGGAACTCGTAGTTCTTCCACTCTTCCTTCTGCTTGTGGGCGACGAGGTGGTTCTCCAGCACGTCCTCAAGCATCTGCTTGGAGAACACCGACGTGGCCGAGCCGTAGGCCGACGCCTGGAACGCGATCACGAGCTTGGAGATCTCACGACCAGAGAAGCCCGCGATCCGCGTGGCCACGTCCTCAAACAGCGCGTCCGTGACGTCGTCCTCGACGTAGATCTTCTTGGAGCGCGCGCTGCTCGGGTTCACGAGGTAGTTTTGCACGTACTGCTTGAGCATACGCACACGCTCGTCGTGGCCGGGCAGCTTGAACTCCACCATCTCATCGATACGATCGTTGATGGCCCAGTCAAACTGCTCCGGCTGGTTCGACGCGAACACGATCATGAACTTGTCGCTGGCTTCGCCCGTGCGGTACAGGAACGCGTTCAGCGCGTTGCGCATGTCCTCACTCATCACCGCGTTGCTTCGCTTCTGCAAAAACGCATCGGCCTCATCCACAAACAGCAACAGACCGCGACGCGAGTGCGACGCCCAGTCAAACAGCTTGTGGATCTCCGTGACACCTTCGCGGCCCAGCGGCGCGACGTCACCACCCGTGAGGATCGCGTACTCGAGACCCGAGTGGCGAGCCAGCGCCTTGGCGAACAGCGTCTTACCGGTACCAGGCGGACCGTGGAGCAGCAAGTGGCGGAACGGCGCGCGGTTCGTCTTGGTGTTGTACGTGGACACCGCGACGCTGCGCAGACGCTCGTCGAGCTTTGGCTCGAGCACGACGCCCGCGAGCGCATCCTGTGGCTTCTGAAGACGCAGCACACGCTTGATGGACGGCACTGGGTTGGCCACGACCTGCGCGACCGAGCGGCGCGAGGTCTCACGCACCAGCGACGGCTTGCCCAGACGCGCCTCGATGTACTTGCCGGCAACGCCGGTCGAAGTCTTGGCAGCGTACACGCCGAGCGCGAGCGCGGTCAGCGACGCGACGGTGGCCGTGAGCTTCTCCTTGTCGTCGACAAACGCCATGACGCCCGAGCCGATAGTGGCGCCGGCGAGCTTGATGCCCTCCATGACGGTCTCGCGGTACTCCTTGGCGCGCACACGAGCCTCCTCAAGGTGCAGGTCGTGGTTGAGACGCTCCTGCTTGATGCGTCCTTCGGTCTCGGCCGAGACCTTGGCGAGCTCCGTGCGCTGGCGCAGCTCGGCCTCGTAGTCGAGCGTCTTGCGGCGCGAGGCCTCCTGGCGCGCGATCATCTCTTCCTGCTTCTTGAGCTCCTGCTCCTTCATGTACTTCTGCGCGGCCAGCTGGTCGGCGTACTGCTTGCGCTTGAGCTGGTCCTGGTACTGCGCGCGCTGCTGGTTCTGGCGGGTCTCTTCTTCCAGCGTCTTGCGGCGCTCCTCGCCCTCCTTCTGCACGCGCACGATCTCGTACTGCTTGTACAGCGCCTCGTTCTCCTTGATCTTGGCCTGCTGCTCCATCTGCTTCGTGCGCTCCGTCTCCTTGGCCAGCGTGAACGCCTCCTTCGCGTGGCGCGAGTTCTCCAGCTCACGCGCGGCCTTGGCGGCGCGCTCGAGCCCCGACGGGTCGAACGAGTAGCCGCCGGGGCCCTGCTGCTGCTGCTGCTGCTTGTTGTTGTTCTGCTGAGGGGCGAGCGTCTGTTGTGGCTGCTGCGCTGGAGAGGCCTCCGCCTCGGGCGCGCTGCGTCGTCCTCCGCCGAAGCCGCTGAACATGGTGCTTTAGTACGTCGGAGGTGAGCTCTTCGATATTGCGATGTGTGTGGCTGATGGCTGGGGAGCTCTCTGGAAGCAGAGTGATGGTGCCTGATTGCCACATCACAAGGGCACAATAACGGTATGGGACAGATCCCCTCGCGAGAGTGACTGCAGGTGCTGATGTTTTTCGAACTTAACCGAAGCTTGAACTGGGTTGTCGTTGTCTGTGTGGACCACGTAAGGTCAGTAGAAAGTACGCAGAAGTAACTTTGGGTACGGAGTCATTTGTTGGTTTGGGATCCGCACGTTGGCCGTTTGCGTTTGGTGTCCATGCGCCACCGCAGAATGCGGATCTAGCGGCGACGCGTGGGCGACGCGGCAACTGCGACAAGCTCCACGCTTCCGTGTTTCTCTTCTCCTTCTTCACCACCAACAGTAGCAGCGATGGAGCTGTGGAAGCAGGCACAACGCAAGATGAAGAGCCGCGCCGAGTCCGCGGGCGAGCAGCTCAAGCAGTCGGCCGAGCAGCTCCGCGAGAAGGCGCGCGACGCCGCCGAGAGCGTCGTAGAGCGCGTGGAGGACAGTGCCAAGCACACGACTGAGAGACTCAAGGACACGGCGCACGACGCCAAGATCAAGGCCAAGCAGTCGGTCGCGGCCGTGGGCGCCACGGTCTCCGACAACCTCAAGCAGAACCAGCAGTACGTGGCCGAGAACCTGCGCAAGAACGGCGCGTATCTGCAGGAGGCGGCCAAGGAAAAAGCCGAAGAGCTGCGCCATCGCGCCAGCGACAAGGCCGCGCAGGTCTCGAGCCAGGCCTCGCACACGATACGGGAGACTGTGGCTGGCGGCGCCCAGAAGCTGCGCGACAGTTCCAGCTTCGTGGTCGAGAGTCTGGACCCGCGCACGCGCGCGAGACGCACGCGCAACCGCTTCTTGATCCTGGGCTTCTCGGCCCTCGCGATCTACGGCTTTGCGGCGAACGCGCCGGACGCGCTGAGCCGTTACGCCATCGAGCGCGTCAAGATTCAGGAGGAGGCCAAGGCCCAGCAGCGCAAGCGCGACCGCGACCGCGAGGAGTTGCGACTGCAGTAGTACTGTAGCGGACAGTAGGCACAAGACCCGAAGGCAGTTGAATGAACCCTTAATTTGTTTTCTTCTTTTCAGCTGACCGACTTGCGGGCGGCGCCACGCGGAGGAGCCCCGACACTCTGCTTGCGGTCGGCGGCCATGCTTTCGACCTCGGACCCGTGCCGCGTGCCCTTGCTGGCGGCCTCGTACAGCAGCAGCCAGCGCGGCTTCTGGCCCGCGTCCTTCTGCCGCTGCGCGCGGCGCTGCTTCTTGGCCTCCACCTTGGCGTGGAGCCACGCCAAGTAGTCGTCTTTGATCTGGGCAACTCGATATTAGACACCACCCGGTAGCTCACACAAAGCCTGCCCACGTACCTCAGTGCGCCACTGTTTGTAGCCATGCTCATCGAACGTCGTGCCCAGCACGCCGCCCCCGAGCGCGCCTGAGAGCCCGCCACAACCAAGACCATCGCGGGCTTCCTCATCCTCATTGTCCTCGTTGTACTTGTCGTCGTTCTCTTCGGTGATCGACCCAGCGCCCCCGCCTCCTCCGCTGCTGCGCCAGCTTTCGCCGCGGTTCAGACTGCGCTTGGAGTCTTTACGACCCAGAACATTGTGGGAGCTGGCCGTTGGGGAACCCCCGAGGTGACGAATTGAGCCGAAGCCACCGCCGTGGCAGCTGCCTACTGAATTCATACTCAGTTGGCTGGAGCCGCGCAACAGGTTGTGGCTACTCGCGTTGAGGAGTCTCTGCGATACACAACGTCAGGGTCCCGAACCCAACGAGAGACGCATCAAACCAGTGACCACAGTACTATACCTTGCTTGAGTAGCGCACCAAGCCCGCATTCTCCACATACAGCCGACGTTGTTGCTGTGCTCGCCAGAGCGTTTTCACCCACACATGAGAACTTGTACACACTATACAAGCAGCAGCAGTCGGTCACTTACCAGGTCGAGATCCTCGGGGTCTTCTACGATGTTGAGATCACGCAGCGATTTCTGAGAGGCCTACAAAAACGCCACGCGCTTATATGAGTCCACGATCCGTCCCCATAGTTCGTGCCTGCCCCTCACCGTGCGGCGATGCGCGAGCGAATGAGACGATCCGCTGTGATGGCCGCCGTCGCCTGCTACGGAGCCGTCCCCGCTGGACGAATCACGGGCGGAATCGATGTGTTCGTCGATCAGATGCGCGTACTCTTCGCTTTCGTCGTGCGGCTCATCCAGCAGACTCTCCGTGATCTAAACTCACACTTGTATCAGCCTCACTACCAATATCTCAACCCCCAATGACCACGTACCTCTTCCAAATCCTGGTAGCTGATCACCTTCGGGAGACTGAGGAACGTGCTGAGCTTGCGAACAAGTCGCAGAGCCGCCATCTCTTCTGGATCGCCCTTCGACGAGCCGTTCGATCGGAAGCTCGTTGTCCTGAAACTCATGGGCCGTCTCATGCTGTCGATGCGGTGCATGCTGGACGAGTGGCTCTCTGGGGGCGAGGCCACACCGAGGACGCTGTCAAAGCGATCGCTTTTCTCGTCGCCATCGTCGTCTTCCGTGCGTCCTGAGAACTGTTCCTCGTCGTTCTCGTCGTACGCCTCACAGTACCCGTCGTCTCCATACCCATAACCGTCCCCCTCCTCCTCGTCGTCCTCGTCCTCATCGGGAAGCACTTGCGCTGTGTTGTTGGCGATCTTGAGCAACGCGATCGTGCGCGTGCGCAGCAGCATGCGCTCGATGTGGTCGTCCAGCGTCAGCGGCTGGCGGGAGGCGCGTCGCGCCTTGGCTTCGGCTCGCTCCACGTCGTCGTCGTCACCATCGGTCATCTCGCCTTCATCAGAGTCGTCGTTAATGTTTTTCTTCTGTGGCTTGGCCGCTGCTCCCTTGTAGCCTACGGTCAAACAGAGAGAACGACGCCCAGTTAGCCTGTGCTCACGACGGTCTCACTTGCGAGCAGTGCGCTGCAGCTTACGGTAGCGAAGGCCATTGATCTGTTCGAGCGCGTGGGCCACTCGCTCGTGCTTGGGCACATCATCAACGTCCACTTGGATGGTCGAGGGCATATCGGTAGTGCATTCAATGGGCTTTCACTGCGTTCAGAACGGCTCTGGAAGCGGCGCGGGTGAAGATAGCGATTGCGTTTGAAAGTCGTTTCAACAGTCAGATGGCTACACTTCCTCACAACAGTGACTTGATGGCTACACTCGGTTTGGACGTGAGCGTCGCGCGCGCGCCGGCTGATTGCGGCCGCTTGACTTGCTGCAGCGCCTGCATCGTCCGCGTATCGATAGATCGCTGTGACGGGCCAATGGGCAACGTCGGAATCTCAGCTGTGGACGAGCTGCGTGCTACCGTAGTTGCACTCACGTTACTGAGGCTACTGGAGCTTGATGGCCGTGGCGGTCGTGCGTCTGTGGTGGTTGCAGCACTTGCGTTGCCGTCCATCACGCGACGGAACCGCTCTTCCAGGAACATGTTGCGCTGCCTCAACCGCAACACGTCCGACACAGTGCAGCACACCTGGTTACTGCCGTTCGTGGCGACAGGGCTTTCGTCCTCAGAGGAGCCAACCTGATCCTGTGGCTCCACTGAACGTGTCAGCCGCTCGCTGCTGTAATCTCCGCTGTGGTCCACGATCCCCATCGACTGCTGGTGCTGCGCCATGGCCTTCGCGGACGTCTTCACGGCTCTCTCCAGCTCGCCCTGTAGAGTGTCGCACGTGTCCTTGAGCTGCCCTCGCTCGGCAGTGAACACTTTGTTTTTCTGCTTGTGGCGATATTCGGACGCGATCATCTTGCGGATCTGCGTCTGTATGCGAAGCATTTCCTTCTCCTGCTGCTCGATCTTGGCCTTGTAGTGCTCCAGTAAATACGGATTCTCGTTGGCCTCTTGGCGCAACAGCTCCGCATTAGACAGCGCTACTATTGCCCCTGGCCCAGCCCCAGCGGCTCCACCACAACCAGCAAGATTCCTCGTCGTCGCAGCCTTCTTCAATCCGATATTCGATGTGCTTCCTGTCCGTGAAAGAGGACGCGGCTGAGACGCTGTAGGCTGCTTGATCTTCTGCAACGCTGTGAATAGTTTGTTGTACTCGTCCTTCATACTCTGGATGCGAGTGTCTCGCTCCTTCAGCGCGCCCCTTGTCCGCAACAGATCTGCCTCCTGGTCCGAGAGTCGCTTGTTGAGCTCTTCCACTGCTTCCTTGAACTTCTTCAAGGCCTTCTCTAGCTTGGCGCAGTGCTGGGCTTGCGTGCTCTGCTTGAGACTCACCAGGTTCTGCTGTTGCCTTCGCAGCTCCTCCCGCAGCTCGTCGTTCATCGATTCCAGTTTACTCAGCTTGAACTCGTAGTCTTGAAGCACTCGCTTGAGATTCTGCTGCTCTGCTGGCGTGTATCCAGCCAAAAGTCCATTTCCGGAACCTCCGGAAGGCGTGGAAACACCATTCGTTGGCGATCCGATGCCTCCACTGCTTCTCCCATGGCTTCCGACACGCGACGGGTCGTCTACGACTCGTTTTCGATCTCGCGCAAGCACGTCGTTCGAGTGTCGAAGCTCGTCGATATCCGCTTGCTGCCTTGTGAGCTGGGTCGCTTGGCTATCGTTCTTGGCTCGAAGCGTGTGGAGCTCTCCATTGAGCAGCTCGAGCGATCGCTTGTACTGCCTCGTGACGCGGTCGTGGTCGTCTGTGGCGACTGTCAGTTGCTGCGCAATGGCTCGCATTTGCTGCTTGGACAAATCGCACGCCGCCTCCCACCGCCGCAGTTCCTCTTCTGCGTCTTGCGCATTCCTAATAAACATCCAAGCATCCATCTCATCAGTCTTCCACGTCCTTTCTAATACGAGGCGATCACAACGTATCATACCGTTCGCCCCGCGTCGTCAGCTTAGCGATCGCGTGCTCCATCTCGTGGTGCTGCTCCTCCATGGTCGTGAACTGCACGCGCAAGTGAGTCCGCAGTCCATTGAGCAGCGCGATGGGATCTCCTTCGGCCTTGCGCACGAACTCCTCTTTCCGCTTGGCTCGCGCGAACGCGCTGTCGCTCTCCATCCCTGAGGTTTGCTGGTCCTGTGAGCCTTTGTTAGTGGTTGACAGACTCGCGGTACGCTCCATAATCTCCATGAAGAAGTCAACGATCGCCGCCTCCAGTCGAGCGAGCCGCTTGACTTTGACCTGCGCGGCATTGAGACGATCCGCCAAGTGCTTGACGTCCGCATTGTTACTGCTACTGCTACTTCCCGGGGCATGTGGCGTCTCCATCGTCGTTGTCAATGGCAATTGCACCGTTGAGTACACCAGCCAAGGGCTCCGATATTCCCAGTTGCTCGTTTTAGAATGGCCAGGCCATTTACGGAGTGCGTCCACGATGGTCTCACTACAGCTCTTGGGCGCCAGTGGACTCGTAGGGCGGGAAGAGCAGGTTCGGGAACTTCTTCGAGATCAAGTGGAACTCGTCCAGACTCATGCGTCCGTCGCCGTTGTCGTCCGCCTGCTTCATGATCGTCGCCGCCTTTTTGCGCACTTGCTCCTCTGTCGTGAGGTGGTTGGCCTTGAGAATATTCAACAGCTCGTCCTCCGTGATGAAGCCGTTGTGGTCGTCGTCAAACAGATCGAAACAGAACTTGACACGCTGCTGGCGGTCTGTCTGGTCCATAAAGTTCACGATGCCCAGCAGAATCTCCTTCATGTCCACGCCTTCATCTGCGCTCTGCGCGTCGCTCGTGAACAGCGTGAAGAGCCGGCGGTACTCGCCCGTCGGTTCGACTTCGAACAGCATGCAAAAGTCCTCAAAGTCCACCAGCTCGTCGCTCGAGTTTTGCATCGCACGGAACTTGAGCGAGATCCGCGTGAGCAGATCCAGCGTCGGGTTGTTGTCGCCCACAAACCGCCTGAGCAGACGCTTCTTCTCGTCTTTGATCTCCAGTAATCGCGCCTTTTGATCCGCTGTGAGCTCTTTGGTGATCAACCGCACGTCCACGTCGCCCTGTTTGTCCTCGTCGAGCTTAGCGATGGCAAACTCGGGACTCGCTGGGTCTGGGTGGATGACCATACGTCGGAACTCGTCAAAACTCACTTGGCCATCACCATCGAGATCGCACAGCTTGATCATCTCGTCGATCTCTTCGTCGGTGATCAACTCGCCCATGCAAATGAGCAAATGCCGCAGCTCAGCCGCGCCAATAAAGTTGTTCTTGTCGAGATCGAGGAACCGAAACGCGCCCAGGATCTCCTCTTCGCTGAACTCGCTCTCGCTGTTCACATACAAAACGTCCGTGAGACCACTAAGTCCACCCACCCACCCACCCACGACGCCATCTTTCATAGACTACTCACCTTTGGACGACTGCCTTGGCCTGAGTCGCTGCGGAGACTGCGCTCACCTTCCGCGCTGGCGTCGCTGCTGAGGCTGCGGCTTCCTCCTCGTCTGGTAATGGCTGGCCGATCGTTTCTTTCGTGCGGCGCTCTTTCTCCGTGAACTTGTCCATGCCGATTTGGTGCTGCGGGTACGCAACTCCACTGGGGCCAACAAAGCTCATCTCTAGATGGAGCTGCCCCGCGGGGTCTTTGCTGCCAAACTTGCCCTTGACCCACAGACTGAGCCAGTCGTCCACGTATCCGTATCGGAAAATGGGCAACAAAGAGACCGTCGCGGAGCCGATGAGATCGTCGTTGCCGATCGAGTCGGCGTCCCACACCTCGACGATCATGTTATACTGGTCCACCACTTCGAACGTGAAGATCTCGTCCTCCCACTCGGGTTCTCGGCCGCCATCATTGTCGGTCTTGGTCTTCTTCACTGACTTGGTCGCTTTCCCTTCGACGGTGAACTTGACGTACGGATCTTGACGCCCAATAGCATCCACACTGCGAAGCTGCCGCCCCGCGAAGCACTGGATCCTAAGCGACCCAGCGGGGAAGAACGCGATCTTCAGTACGACGTCGCCAGCGTTCTGGCCGCTGTTCTTGAGTGCAATTGCGTGTTCTTGCTGGCCAGTTTGCTGCATAAAGTGCAGCACTGAGAACTGGGCTTCGCCGATGAGGTCGTCGCTGCCAATGTCTTCGTCGTACACGCTCAGCTGCATCTTGTGGATCCACAGCTCGTCGGTGATCCAAAACAACAGCTCTTCTTCGCCAAAGTACGGATTACGACCGCCTTTCTGGACCGTCTTGCCGCGTTTCGAGAACTTGTCGATCGTGAGCTTGCAGTACGGGTCTTGCTTTCCGATGAGCTCCATGCTTTTGAGGTTGCGGCCTTCGAGCAGCACAATGCTGATCATGCCGACCAGCGCAATATCCAGTTTGATCTCCACCTCCAGCTCGCCACACACCTCTCCGCCCTTCACCGTGAGCGGCAGGATCTCCTTATGGGGCTTCCCATCAAAAAAGCGCAGCGCTGAGAACTGGACTTCACCGATCAACTCATCGGATATCAGGTTCTCATCAAACAGCTCGAGTTTGATGGGCACGTCACCATCAGTGATGAGCGTCTCGGGCTTGACGAGATCAAACGCCACGACCTCTTCGTGGAAGATGACAGTAGACGTACACTTCTTCAACGTCTTGCTCTTGAGCTCAAGCGCATACAGCGGATTCGTGCCGATCTGGATCTTCACGTACGGATCGGCCGAGAACTTTTTCTCCGAGCCGCCTTTCTTCTTCAGTCCGCGCGCTTCCAGCAGCTTGAAGTTGAGTCGGCCACGCTTGAGCATCGTCTTGATCGCGTCCAACGGCATCATGCCTGGGTCGTCTTCGTCACCGGCTTGGGTCTTGGGCGGCGGAGGATCTTTCGGTGGTAGTGGCGGAGGACCAGCAGGCGGCGCGGGTGGTGCACCCGGTGGGGGACCAGGAAGTCCATTCTTCTGCTTCTTTGGCGGAGCTCCTGAAGGCGGACCTGGCGGAGCCCCAGGCGGTGGGCGCGGAGGCGGGCCAGAGGGCGGCCCTGGTGCTCCTCTCGGCGGAGGTCCTGGTATTGAAGTTGCTGATACCCCAGAGAAGTCAGATTTTGGTGGCGGAGCCGCCCTCGGAGGAGGTGGGACGCCGCCCAGCCGTGGAGGCGGTGGAATATTTGGTCTCGGGGGTGGTGGTCCAGATCCAGGCGGTGGGGGGACGCCACGAGGAGGAGGAGGAACGCCTTGGCGTGGCGGTGGAGGTGCTCCACTAGGCCGTGGCGGATTGTCGGAGGCTCTAGACTGGCTTGAGCCTGGTGAAGGGCCCGAGGGCCTAGGCGGTGGTGGTCCATTCGGCCTGGGAGGAGCACCCGAACGTGGGGGCGGAGGCGCTCGCGGTGGAGGCGGCGGCGCCATAGTGCTGGATTCGTTATTGGCTTGTTGCTGGTAATGGGCGTCGCCTCGCTGACTCGACCTCGCTCGGGATCTTGAGTCGCGTCCGTTCGAGCGCGCCGCCTCAATGTGGATCCGCCGCATGAGTATCTTGGGGATGTTTTGAGCCAATGCCCATGTTGCACGGCTACTATAAATACCTACAGACAGACCAAGCGAGGTTTGTCCTTGGCCAGGGAGATGGGAGATGCTTTGTTCATTGTTTCTGAGTGGTGAACCTGCGTCTCCATAGCTGGAAGCCAGGGACACGATGACGGGGCAGCTCTCGTACGTCGACTCGCTGTTCCTGCCGCTGCAGTCGTCGCCACTGCGGGGCTACACAATCGACTCGTTCTCTGAGACGTCAACGGTGGTGCCTGTGGGTCGTACCACCCCGACGCGACGGGAAGCAGATGACGAAGAGCTCTTCCGCGACCTGTTTGGTTCCGAGGCTGAGCCTCGTGATGACGGCTTTGGCGGTTTGCTGCCGCCAAAGACGATGAAAACAGGCAAGTCACTGGTACCGAACAAAGCGATGGTCTGGAATTCTGGTGCGACGCTCACGTCTCCGTTCGGACCGACGCCGTCGACAGTGAGTTCTCCACGACAAACAACTCACCACCACTCCACCACGGCTATTGCTGCGCCTTCACTTAGTGCACCGCCGCCACGACAGCTTGTAACAGATCTGATGACATCCAGGCCGAGTGACGCAACGGACCGCGAGTTGTCAGGCGTTCCAGAGGTAGATGAAGACGACGAAGACGATGGCGATTCGCCTCGAAAGCCGAAAGCACCCCACCGAGGAGGGTTTCCCCTTAGCCCTGGCCTGTCATTCAAGAAGCAGAGCCCAGGAAGTATGCAGCAAGAGACGCTGCGTTTTCTGGAGAAGCTGGATCTGAAGACGCTCCTCGCTCAGCCGCGACCGGACGTCAAGAGCTTCTTGCCTCAAGGAGTCCCCACGATTCCAGCCGCCAGCAATCAAGCGACGTATGCAGTCGATAGCCGCGTGGAAGACGACGATCTATCAACGAGAAACTGGTCGACAGTGCCTGGGGCGACGAGCGTAGCTGCTGGGGTAGGCAGGAAACTGTCAGCGAGAAAAGAGGCTGCGACGAATCCGCTGGTATCTAACTCGTCTCGGCTCGCGCACATGGAGCTGACCTACGGCACGACGGCTGTAGAGCCACGCAAGGCACGCAAGGAGACACTCCAGCGTCTGGCGAATCCGATCTCTGGTCACACGTCGACGCTTCAAGCGCTCTCCCCTGGTCAACGCAAGAAGCGAGAAGCCGAACTAGAGGATTGGGTCCCACCGGTCGCGTCTCCACCACTGAGGAAGCTTTCCGAGAAGAAGACAAGGCACTTGATTGATCGCCTCTCGGAAGCGCCAAGTTTGTACGAAGCTGCCGTCGCAGCTTCGCCACTGAAAGCAAAGCGGCTAGTCAAAGGCGCAAAACCACTCGCGCCAATGGTGCGGCTGAAGAGCAATCAGGAGGAAGACGGTGGTATCAACATGAAGGCGAAGCTCACAAAGCCGAGCAGTGGTAGGCCTCAAGCGAGCGGACGCGGGATGGACGAGCGCAAGCTGATGCTCAAGCAGAAGCTGGCGGCGCGTAGTGCGGCCGAAGGATCTGTTCCCAGTGCTAATGCTGGTTTGGGGGCTACGTTCCTGACGCAGCATGAAGAGACGGAAGCCAAGCTCGCAACACGGACTTCGAAGTCTCTAGTACCACGACCTCCAGCTGGAAGACGGCTGAATAAATTCGATGGAAGCCACATCCCAAAGCGACCAGTCATTCCTCCATCGGTGCGACCGCGGGCTTCGTCGTCTTCGACAGCGGCAGCCACTCCAACGGCGCGAACTCGTGGGGTGCAGAGACCCACAATCGCATCAGGTGTGAAATTGAGGCTGGACGATGCCAACTCCCGATCGCGGCAGCAACAAAAGCCTTCGCGGTCGCTTGGCAAGACACAGACGCTGAAATCTCGGACGTCAACTCGAGAAATGCCATTGAAGGCCTCGACGCCGACACCTTCACGACCAAAACGGACCACATCAATGCCGTCGTCTTCTGGTGCGACGGCGTTGCTGCTGGGTGGCCTTCAGGCTTCAGACGCGGGGCAAAAGACGCCGCTCAAGTCGACTGGACGACAACAAGGCAGAGCCGCGACTCAGTCAATGAGTGAGGACAAACGTAAGTCGCTGACAGCCAAGGAGACGAGCGGACCCGAGGCGACGACGTCATCGCCAGTGAAAACGTCGCTGCCACATATCCGGAAACCGACAGCGAACGCTCCCCGACGATCACCAGCTCCCACAGCGAGACGAATACATCACGTTCGCGCTTAGGAGGCTCAGGATTCCGAATGCAATCTTGATGACGCCGTGTTGTGTTGCGTCGGGCTTGCCAGTGGCCGAATGTTGAAGTGGATTTGGTCAGGAGCTTGTTGAGATCTAAATCAGGCGATTTAAATCTCGCGGTTTGGTCTGGTGACGCACCAGTCGTTTCCGCTTTGTGTGGTTGAGATGGACTCGCCGGCGTCCCCTTGGCGCGTCGCTTCAGCTCTAAGTGGCAGGCGAGTGGATGCTTCCTTGCTCTCCATTCCCCCGTGAACAACGATGGACTCGGGCTTAGGAACGAGCGAACGAGGGCCGCACAGGCGAGATACAGTCGTCGGTGCCATCATGGCGACCGAACCGAGCGAGCCGATGATGGGTCCAAGCGTCACCTGTCGCCAGTGCCGCGTGCAGATCTTGTTGGACGACATGGAGAGCCACGAGTGCGACCCGAAAGATCTCAAGGTAGCCACGCACTCGCCTCGTGCGCAAGCAGCGCTGCTCTCGGCGGCTACGCGCGCGTCGTCCTTCCTCGACTCGTTTCTTGATACGCCGACAGCTGAGAACCCAACAGCCACGACGTCGTCGCAGAAAACCAGCGAGTCTCCGTTGCCTTCGAAGCCGAAAGAGCAGCTCACGCCAGTGCGACCTGTGGAGGCTGTGAACTCCCCAGTTTCTGGCCGCCACACAACTCTATCCGCCGCTGTGCAAGAGAAATCGATGCCTGTAGCGCAGTACGAGAGCCTCTCGCACACCCACTCGACGCTGTCGCTGTCGCAATCGCAGTCGCCCTCAGCTGGTGTGGTTTCCCCCTCGTTTCAGCCGCGTCCGCTGATGGGAAGATCACTTTCCGCGGTGGACCCCACACCTGCTTCGTTGGGAGCTGATACTCGCCCTCGTGGCTTCTCAAACAGTGACACGACTCCCATCCAAAGCCGCGTCCGAGGTGTGCGCTTGAACAAAGACAAGGTCGCCGTGTACTCGATCGTGTCGAACATCCTCGGCCACTTTACATACCCGCATCCCACCACCACCACTGCGTTGACAACACCGGAGACGCCGCGTGAGATCATCGTCGAACGCCGGTACCGCGAGTTCTACGCATTCGCGCTTGCCGTCTACTCGATGTTCCCATCGCAAGACTTGTGGCGACGGCTTCCTCCGAAAACGCTTTGTCTTTCCACTGCCCGCAACCAAAGCGGAGGCTTCCTCCTGCGACGCAAGAACGGCTTGGACGACTTTGTGCGCCGCGCGCTCGAGTTGATCGACCTCGGTTCAAAGACGCAGGGCTCGATCAGCCAATGGTATCTCGTGCGCAAGTTCCTTAACCTTCCCGCAAGAAACGTCACCGGTGCGAACCAGCCAACCAAGGACCGAAGTCTTGTCGCTGCGATGAGCGAACTCAAGAAGCACGCGATTCAGTCGACAGGCTGGACTGCCGTCGGGCGAGTGGACGATCACGACGCCACGTACGAGAAAGTGAGCGACAGCTTCCACGTGGTCAAGCGCGTCAAGATGTGTGCGTTTCCGGCGCGAGCAATCTTCGACATGATCACGAATCGGTCTGGAGGGAAGGCGCCGTCTGCTTCAGGCAGCGTTGAAGCCGGTGAGTCGGTGGGTAGCTTGGTGTCGGTGGCTCCGAATGTGGAGGTCGCAGCTGCGTGGGATCCGCTGGTAGAAAACGTCGAAGTGCTGCGTCGAGAGAATCGCCAAACGTGGACGGAGCGCGTCGTCTACAAGGTTCGCTAGTTCCCTTGAGCTCATGTTGGTGGAACCGACTGAGAGCTGACCTTGTTTTGCTGAAGCCGGGACGCTGGACTCGACGCGATATGGAGATGATCAGTCTCAAAACCTGGAAGTACGTCGCTAGATGCTTTCCTGCTGTGAGTTGGATACCGATGTTGACACTCTCTTGCTGCACACACGTAGAGTCGATGAAGCCGGCAGCATCATGATCGTGATGATTCCAGCAGACGATTCAGAGTGGAAGCAGACGCCGTCAGTGGGAACTGCGGACTCGAGCCGCAGCACGAATGGCCGCGTAGACTGCATCTTGGGAGGCTGGATCATCTCACCAATTCCTGGTGAGGAAACCTGCTCCGTGACTTGGTTGATGCAGGCAAATTTTGGCGAATGCGACCCGCGCAACGAGTTCACGGGCCCGCAGGGCTTCAGCACGGCCTTCGTCGCTCGGTCGACGCTCTTGTCATGGGCTGAGGAGATCACACACTTGCTACACGTCTTGGAGACAACCTACGACCCCACGCATTACCGCAGTCTTGGGCCGCTATTATCTGGCGGTGATTTCAACAAGCTGAAGCTGGAACGTCGAGACACCATGAGCGGGAAGGTTGATGAAGACCCACGCATCTACGTGCTCGCACAGGAGCTCGAGCCGTCCATGTGTCTGCTCATCCACAAGAGCACCAACACGAATGCGCTAATCTTCCGCATGAATTACCGTCGCACGCTTGACAAGCAGCAGCTCGAGCCTGACGTCCATGCGCCGCTCAAGGCCGAGTGGATCATGTTTGAGAAGACGGGAAACCCGCGCCAGGATCTGTCGGCTATCGAGCGCAGCACGATGTACCCGTTCTCCGTCCGCCTCGTCGGCTCAAACGTCTTCCAATTCACCTTGGAGCTATTGCGACGCGACTGCGTCCTCCGGAATGACGCGGCCCACGGGTTCGCGCTCTTCACGACCATCAACGGCAAGCCCAACACCTTGCTCAAGCGAGTCTACTTGAGCTACTCGAACCCGGCGACTCGGCTAAGCTTCGTGCCGAAACTTGTCGAGGTCCATCTCTTTGGCATGACGGAATGCGAGATGGTGAGCACGACGCTGCCACCTACTGGAGGATCGAAGTAACCAAACTTCTCAACAACAAACGACGTGAGTAGTCAAAAGAAAATGCATGAACGCCGCACACACAGGTCTACTAGCACGAGGTCTCCATCCACTACTGGTACCGGTACGATAAAATAGAAAGTCGCTCACAGGTTTCGCATCTTCTCGTCCATACTCGCCGCCCATGAGTCGAAATTCTCGGCAATCGAATTCGACGCCAAGGCATCGTCATCCTACAATCGAAACACAAACATCAATACAAGATCTCGCCGCCATACGCATCCTAGAAGACCGCACCTCATTCAGTTCCATCTCCAGCGAACGCGCAACATTCTGAGCTGGGTCAGACTCGACAAACTCGCCCCGCGTTGGTGATCCTCCGTTCTGACTCTTCGCACCATTGCTCTGAGCTGAAACACTACCATCGTGCGTCACCGAAAGCTTCGACGTCTTCAAAATCTCGCCCACTGAGAGCGCTCGACGCTGCGAAGTGGACTCTTGAGGCTTGGGGGACACTCGCTGCAAGACCAGCAACAAACGCAAACCCAGACGACAATCAGCATTCCGTCGAAAAGCCTTCGTCAACTTCAGGAGACTGAGCACCAACCTCGTTGTACGAGTTCCGCTTGCCGTGTGCGCCAATCGAAGATGGTTTGCGCTCGCTCGGTCGACGCTTCTGCTCATCAACTGGCGTGTTGCCACCGCTGACGCTCAGGCGATCGAAAATGTTGTTGGTGGACGCGCGCTTTGGTGAAAGGCTGCCAGGCGTAGGAGAGATCTCAGGGCGGAAAGTACACGCCTCGAGCTCTTGCAGTTCCTTCTGTCGTTCACGCTCCTCCACAATTTGGTTTTTGTCGACGCTGAGAAGACGTTCCCAAATTGGAGTCGCTGATTCGCTCTTCGCACCTCCCACTGGAGGTACGTCGATCGATGGACGGAATGTGCACTCCTCCATCTCCTTTTGGATCTTGAGTTCTTCGCTCATCTCCATCTTCTCCTTCACTCGGTCTTTATCTTGATAGAGACGCTAGGACAGTCCACAAATCATCAGTCTCGACGATGGTAATCCATGTCGCATTGGAGAAACTAGGGCATACCTCGAAGATGCTGCTCTTTCCAGTGCTTCCTTCTTGGCTTCCCTTCGACTTTACACTGTCTGGCATCTCCGAAACCTTCGGCTACGCAAAGAGACATTAACAATGATGCCATGACCACTCATAGCTAGCTGCTCGTACCCACCTTGAAGGAGAATTGCTGTCTCTCCTCTTCGAGTTTCTTCTGTTCACGCTCTGCAGTCACCTTCTTCAAATGATCCTTGTCGTACAATCGCGTGTGGAATGGCTGCTTCGTCGTCTTGGCATTCGCACCGGCCGCAGAAACCTTCGGCTGGAAGGTCGTCGTCGCTCTTTCTTGTTCATCTCGCTCTTGCTTCAGCTTCGCGATCCGCTCAGCACGCTGTTGACTGCCCTGATACAAGCGATCAAAGATCTTATTGTCGCCGTCTTCCGCTCTCACCTTCTTGATCACCTTCGGCTTGCTCTGGAGTTCTGCTTCCATCTTCTTCTGCTCAAGTTCGAGTCGTTTCTGCTTGACAACTTCCGGGTCGTACAGCGGTCGGCTCTTCACTGGAGACTTCGTTGTGTTGATCTTGGGCTTGAACGTGAAGTCTTCTTCCTTCTTTTCCAGCTCCTGCTTCTTCTTCTCACCTCGCTTGGCTTGAATTTCTTGAGCGTTCTTGTACAAGTTCTCGAATCGATCAGTTGTGGACCCGATCTTCTTTGCCTTCGCGGTGATCTGAGGCTTGAACGTGTACTGTTCCTTTTCCAGCTTCTCGCGCATCTCTTCCTTCTTGCGCTGAGATTCTTTGGCTCGCTCGTGGAGCATGGCGAAACGGTCTGGCGCATCGGTTGTATCGATCTTCTTCGACTTGGCGTTGACCTGCGGTGTGAATGTGAACTCTTCCTCCAGCTTGGCCTTTCGCGCCTCGAGGCGGCGCTTCGACTCCATGGCCTGCTCGTACAGTCGGTTACCGGCCGCATCAATTTCTGACGCACTCAGCTTCTTCTTGACTGGGCGAAGCTCCCCGTCCGGGCCGACAGGACTGGAAGCAGCCCTGGGTGATGCAGACGTCAACCCTGATGGGCTGGTTGCGACAGTTTTCGGAGGCGTTTTCGTTGGTCTCCGACCCACAGCAGGTCCACTCAGCGCGCGTTGCAGTGTGGGCTTCTTAGCCGCCGTAGCAGTGGCTGGCTTTGGCACCGGGGCATGGATCGACGCTGTAGTAGTAGCAGGCTTTGCCACTGGAGCTGCAGTTGGCTTGGTCGATGGCACTGGGCGTGGCTTCACCGCAGCCGCGCCATTGCTCGAGGCTCTAGAGGCTGCCGTCGACGCAGATGCGCCAACTCGGCTAGTCTGGGGCTTGGCGACTGCAGAAGTTGGTTTGGATGATTTGGCAGCCGCTGGAGAGGGCGCGAGAGCAGGTTTTGGAGAAGCAGCAGTCTCGAAAACAAGGACCGGTGATGCCACGATCTCATCATCATTTTCCACGACGTCGCGTACGTTGACATCCTGCACGACCACGCTAGCAGTCGCTTCCTCGGCGTCAAGAGTATGGGTGATCTCGTCACGTGCCACTTCGAGCTCCAACTCCTCGTGGAACTCGATTTGTGTCTCCTCGTCATAAACCTCCTCTTCGACAGCTGCTTCCACCTCGAGCTCCGACTCCGCACCAGGTTCTGACTGTTCAACCGGTGCATCGATCTCAATCTCCTCTGGCTCGATGGCAGACGTTGCGATCTCCTCTTCATACACCACTTCGTCTTCCTCGACACTTTCTGCGCTCTCAATTGCGTTCATACTCACGAATTCCTTCTCTGCGGCAGTCGTTGTCGTCACAACCGCGGCCGTCTTCGTCACTGGCGAAGGCTCAGTAGCAGGCGGCGCCAGTTCTTCCACGACGACAGCCTCAAAGACTTGTGGCACTGGTGGAGGAGCCGGTCGACTTGCCACTGGAGCCATGGATGCCACCTCCGTGGCGACAGGCGCAGGTGGAGGCGACGTGAAGAAGTCAACGATCTTTTCAAAGGGAGGCGCGGCAACAGGAGCTGCAACATGAGCTGCAGCAAGCGCTGGCGCAGGAGCCACTGGCGTAAGCTCCACTGGTGGTTCAAAAACGACAGGAACCTCCACCACCGGCTCTTCTTCTTGTGGTGGAGCAAGGATAGATTCCAACACCGGCGTCTCCACCGTCGGTGGTGGTTCTACAGACGCAGACGCTGGGATATCCACCGTTGACACTGGCGCAGGAGGCGGCGCCGTCCAATCGAAGTCGCCTTGACGTCCCGAGGCCGCTGGCGCTGGAGGTGACGACGCGGCCACGACGACTGACGATTGCTGCGGCGCGTCAAAGACGTCAAACGGCGATGCGCCGTTAGTGGCAAAGGCCGCTGGAGCCGCAACAGGCGACGGCAAATCCACCTGCGACGACGCGAACGGGTCTTCCTTCACGGGTTTCAGCGCCTCGCCGGCCGCAACTTCAACCACCGGCGGCGGCGCCACGGGCGATGGCTCGCTGGACGCCGCAGAGACCGTGCTGCCCGTGGCGAGCGCGTCGTCCTCTTCCTCTTCAACCAGCGCGGTCTTGGAGTTGCGCTTCTTGTTCTTTTTCTTCTTCTTCTTGGCGCTGTCGCCCCCGTTGGACGTGACAGGCGACTCCGGTGGCACCACCACGCCGCTCTCCGCTGTGTCCGCCTGCTTCTTGATGGAGGCCATCGCGCCCTGCGTGAAGATCACCGCCTTACCAGCGAATGAGTTCATCTTCGCCACGCGTGGTTTCCCTTTGCTCGACTGTTGGCGTTGGCGTTGGGTGTGTTGGCGTTTGGTTTGTTGGCGTCGCTTGGCCTTTCCGTTGGCGTTTTCAGTCAGACCGGCGGTGTGTTGGCGCCGACTTGGGTTTTGGCGGGGGGAGGAACCGAAGAGACTGCGGGTCGGGTCGGGTTTGGTTGGGGAAACAGAGCATAAAACCTCAGGCTCAAGGTGTTTCAAATTGAAGCGCCTTGGATTTGCGAGCCAAACGCAATGCAGAGAATCGATTCGGTAAAGTACGATTCGAATGTGGTGAAGTGAACTCATCACTGTCCATCACCTTCGAGTCCAATGGACTGTCCATGGAGCTTTGATTTTCTGTCAGTGGGGTGCGCAACTTGCGTGAAGCCATCGAAGAGCTCCGACTGTGAATTGCGATTCCTACTACTAGTCACTGGCGACGCGGACATGGAGCTTCCCAGATGCGTCGCCCGTCACGAGCACGGTGTCGTCGTGGCTCAATGTGATGCTGGTGACGAAGAACACGTGGCCGTGGATACAGTGGGTGGGTAGGATGGTGGCGTCCGACCGGCGCGTGAAGGATGCGATCGACGCGCGCAAATCCCACACGTGCACGCCGCCGGCGCCATCCGCGCCGTACAGGAACCGCTCAGCGTGGCACAATGTGCCTGTAGGCGTGAACTCTGCTGAGGTAGACTCCGGTGAGTGGTGATTCGAAAGCTGGAAAGACGCAATGCCCTATCACAAACGTCCGTCAGTTTGGAGCGAGAGTCGTGGCAGCGAGTGCAGTTAGCGTACCTGGTTGGTGCTGCAGTTCCAGAGCTTGTGAGTGAAGTCGCTTGCTGAGGTGAGCACTGCTTGATCGTGATACGTGGATTGGGCTCCCAGCAGTCATGAGAAAGGCTGTAGGCAAGGCGTGAGTCAGTAATGACGACTGTGGGCGATCGTCCAGCCAACAAAGACCTACATGATGGTTTGCAAAGATAGGAACAAATCG
Organism: Pythium brachiatum; assembly: GCA_023337615.1. Lineage (NCBI taxonomy): Eukaryota > Oomycota > Peronosporomycetes > Pythiales > Pythiaceae > Pythium > Pythium brachiatum. The sequence goes on along the minus strand of JAADXI010000242.1, from coordinate 1,539 downwards.
CTGGGAGACTTCGTCAAATTGGCGGCTCGTGATTGGCGGTGGCGTTCCCGAGACGTTCAGTCGCATGAGGCAGCGCTACACGATAGCACGAGTACGTGAGAGCTGAAACGCAACCAGCTCCTAGGCGCTACTGATTACTAGTATCACTTACCTTCATTGACGCACTGGCCTTCAGCCATATGAGGTCGTCGTAGCTTGGGAATGCGCTCTGCAATCTCTCCAGAAGGCACATCTCAGTATTGCGTGTGTGCTGATCTGTTCCTTCCAGTCGTGCTCGCACTTGATGAGCAAGCGCTCGCTGGAAATGGATGTAGTGTGGCTGCGCGCGTAAGTCCCAAACGGAGATTTGATCTACAAAGCTCCCATCCATCAGTCATGTGCACGTATCCATAGGATGGAAATTGGCAACCTTGATGGACTACTCGAATCAGCGATGGATCCTCTGGGACTATGGAAATACCTGAGCATGGATCGCCAATCTGCCAGGAGCACGGCTGCCATTAGCTCAGATACTCTAGAGTCACATGAGCAGTCATGCGCAACGCACGGGGATCGTGAGAAGCGGTATGGGTGTATCTCGTAGCCAAATAGCGACGACACCGTCGAGGCCTGCGGTCACAAAGAACGTCTGGCTCGGGTCGGCATCACACGCGACGACGCAGCTGGAGTGGAACCAGTATTCTTGCACGCATAGGAGCTTGCTTCCCAGCACACGAGAGCAATAATGAACACCTTACTCGTATACAATACAGCCCGCAACGTCATTGCTACAGTACCTCTGCTCGACGAGATCCTCTCGCACATTCCAGAGACGCACGGCTCCATCGTCGCCTGACCAATTATTTCTCAGCAACTCATGTCCAAGTAAACCTGTGGAGTTCACGCACCTCCAGTCAGCACGAGCGGTGTCCCTTTGATGTGAAGCATGCTAGCACAGTCCGAAAGCAACGTTAGATGTTGGCTTTCACTTGACAGACCAGCGCCCCACGCACCAATTGATGGTGCCTCTGTGTGCACCTCGAAACTTCACGTCTGGACGCCGTCGCGGTGGGCGAGCGCCTTCCACTGCAACAGCATCGTGCGTGCAGAGCTCTTGCAATGTTATATAGAATAGCGACAGATTCCCCACAGCGTCACCCGACATAACACAGAGCTGATCCGCAAGCGATGCGCCGGCGGCATGACGGCGGCGTGGCGACATCGTCGCAACGTTCGTGATCACAACGCAGCTCGCGACACGAGACACATGGGCGTGCAGCTCCATCGCACGCGCATCTCGCAGTCGCGTATGCAGCAGCGCTGTGTCATTCCTAGCCTCGTACTGCCCACGTTGGTGCCGCTTGCGATTGTGGCGATCGTCCATCCACACCATTTCCGCAACTTGCCGTTGGCTTCCCGCCAATATTTATTGGGTTTCTACTCCAAATTTCCGTGTTGGAATGATTTCACCAAACCAATCAATCTAAAAACAAACCGCCCCAGCGGTTTGTTTTGGTTGGGGCCCAACCCTTTTAACTGAATACATATATGCTGTAGAGC
>JAADXI010000241.1:0-29825 GCA_023337615.1 Pythium brachiatum | reverse complement strand
CTTGCGGATCTGGATCGCTGTGTCCTCGCGGCGCCGACGCGTCACATCCGCATCAATACCCTTCTTATAGCTGCGCTGTCGCTCCTGTATACGCGTCGCCATCGTCGCGCTCTCTCTCTCTCTCACACGAAGCACGCGCGCGTTAGCTGGTGCCTCTCTCTACAAGTGGCTTCAATAACGGGCACCAATATTCCCACGCAAACCCTCCAATCGTGGTGCTGAAGTGCCTGCCAAACCTTATATGAGCTGCTCGCGGAACATATTGGCGTTTGTATCGAGAGTGAATCGTTATGTGTTTATAGAAGTCCTATTGAATTGACCAGAGAACACTTGGGACTCCCAACTTGGGAGAAGGAATAATTGGCGCCAAAATCGGACTCCAATAATAATTGACGATGCGGGAGGTGGCGTAGCATGTGCATGTGCATGTGCATGACTGCGACCAAGCGATCTGTGCAGCATGAGACTGCTTAGTCATGTTATCGTCGATTAGGCAGCTGCATTGAATGTCAATGCATCTATCCTCAGAGCCCGAAGTCGGTTGGTGAGTGAATTGTTCAAACGGCCAATATAAATGGTGAAGAGCGTAACCCAGTGTACCCCTCCGCGGAAAGTGTTCTCGCCAGCAAACGACAGAACGACAATCCTGTCGGAACCAATTGCCGCCGTGTGGAACTGTTCTCGTCTGCATTCGAAAAAAGAGCTCTCCGCCCAGACCAGTGTTGTACTTTCTCAATGTGTGGCGTGTTCGTCGCCTGCGCTGCCGCTGCCGCTGAAGACAGCGAGCTCCCGCAACAGCAGACGCGCGCGTTGCCGTTGCTGACGAGCGTGCGGGTGGTGACGACGCCGCGGCTGGCGGGGCTGTACCATGTCGCAGACGCCATCTCCCAGTATCTCGACCGCACGCGCTGCCGGACGATCGCCGATGCTGCGCTTCTTGGCAGCGTGTGGCTGCTGCAGCGTCTGCAAATGCTGCGCCAGTGTGGCGGCTTGGCGGATTTCGAGGACCCACTAGTCGTGCAGGTCGCCATGCGTGAAGCTGCGGGCAACGGCCATGTCGTCGTGCTCGAATGGCTAAGCGAGAACCACAGACAAACACGGAGTTTGCAATTGCGGTGCGCATCGCTGCTCGCAGCTGCAGCTGCACAAGGGCACGAGGCGGTGCTGCGGTGGCTGGACGTGAATGGCTGCGTTAGTACGGACGTCGATACCAGTATCCCCGCAGTCATTGTCGGCAACGGATCGGTGGCATGTTTGCAATGGATCATCAGTAAGAAGATACGCGTCGACTTCATGAAGACCATGGAAGCGGCTGCAAGTCAAGGGCATCTCCAGATCATCGAATGGCTCCATGAATCTCCAGCGACAGCTGATGGCAAAGTCGCGCTCAGCCGTGCTGCCCAGAACGGCCATCTCCATGTGCTGCAGTGGTTCCATAAGCACTGTCCGCAGGATCTGAACCACGCCGAGCTTATATGTGAAGTTGCGAAAGCCGGTGATCTTGCGATCGTGCAGTGGCTCTACAAGATCAGTCAAAGTGAAGCATCAGTATCGACCAGTTGTTCCGGGTTCGCAGTCGGCATGGCAGCCGAGAATGGACATCTTGAAGTCGTGCAATGGCTTCTCCAGCATCAATCCGAGGAATTCCCGAGTAGCTTTCTCCACCGTGTCGCTCGCAACGGCCACTTGCACGTGCTGCAATGGCTCTACAACGATGCCCAATACCGCGAGCTCTTCTCAGAAGGCTCCACGAGCTGCGTGGGTGACGCTGCCGAAGGCGGCCACCTCACAGTTGTGCAATGGCTTCACACTGTCCAGCCAACATCCATGGTGGCCTGGCGAGCCATCGATCTCGCGGCTTCAAATGGCCACTTGGAAGTGGTCAATTGGCTCCATGAGCACCGCTCCGATCCGTGCTGTGCGCGTGCCATGGACCTCGCGGCCACGAATGGCCACCTCGAGGTTGTTCGCTTTCTCCACTTCCACCGCAGTGAAGACTGCACCCAGGACGCGATGGATGGCGCGGCTCGCAATGGCCATTTGGAGATCGTACGCTTCCTCCACGCCAATCGGTCTGAAGGCTGCACGTCCCGTGCGATGGACCATGCGGCCTGGAAGAACCACTTTGAAGTCGTCAAGTTCCTCCACGTGAATCGACAGGAAGGCTGCTCCACCATGGCAATGCATGGCGCCGCACAAAACGGCAACCTGGAAATGCTTCAGTTCTTGCACGCGAATCGATCTGAAGGCTGCACGCAGCAGGCATTGGTGCTGGCCATCAGCGCGCGTAGCCTACCCTGCGTCCAATGGCTGCTGGCAAATTACTCGCATCTCTTTAAGGACGACCTGTGGCTCAACGAGGCCACTTGCATGGCACGGTCGACGCCAGGCGCTCGCCATATCTTACAGCGTCTCGTCCAGTATCTGGACGGTCTACGGGCACACCCTGCATCATCCAGTCGTCCCATTAAACGCATTCGCACGGTGTGAACGTACAACGAAGTACTTGCAATTGAAGTACATAAACCTAAGTTATGATGCAAATCCACACTACGAATCCGTGTTCAGACACAGTGCGACACCCTGCAAGACCCAGTGGCTCGAGTGTTCTTGGGAAAACAGGTCAGCGTCAAACACCAAGCCGACGCCCATGGCGTTACGTCGTGACTGCGTGACATACACGGGCGTACGGAACGTGTTCTGCAGCTTGAGTCGGTTCGCTTCGATGGGGATCACTTGCAAGATGGGCAGCTCTTCCACCAGCTTCTTTGGATGCTGAGCAGCGAGGCAGCTCTTCTCGACATCCCACGACGCGCCTTCCAGGTACAAGCCCTGCACGTAGCAGCCCATCTCGAGTCGCTCGTGGATCTGGGATTCACTCGTGAACGTCGTGACGGTCGTGTACAGCGTCGACTTGTCGAGCGGCCAATTCTTCGCACGACACGTTGCCTGGACAAGCGCTGTCAAGTACGACTCGGGGATGCCCAGCCCGGAGAGCCACATGACCTTGGGATCTCCGTGGGCCACCCAATCCATGTACTGTTTGTAGCGCTGCATGAAGTGCTCCATCCAACTTCCCAGCGGTTTCTCGGTCTTTGGGCACAGTGAGCGCCACATATTCGGCAAGAAACCATCGTACAAGGCACTTGCGACGGCGTCCAGCTCATCGCTCATACCGATCTCACCGATCAACGCCTTCTGGAGATCGCTCAACGACGAGGTCATGCGCGCAGTGAGTACGTTCCACCGATCCAGCTCCTGGAGCAGCACGATTTGCGTTGGCGAAGGCATATTACCAAACTTTTTGCGGATGAAATCCACGTCCACTTGGTCCGGCACTTTGCCCTGGATGTCGCTCGCCACATTGCCAATGTACTCTTCACGGGATACGCCTGAGCCGGATTGCGCTGAGCGGGGCTGTAAGCTGATGAGATCCCGCCACACAGACTTGGACATGTTGGTGTAGTATCCGATCTCCGCGTTTGGATGCAAGCCAAACACAGCGGGGCTGTTGGTCAGCGGTAGTGTCTCCACGAGATTCGTGTACACGTCCAGATCGCCAGGCTGTGCTGGTAAGCAGTAGTCAAAGCCCGAACGACTGAAGTAGAAAGGCTGGCAATCGTCGAAGAGGAAGTCGCCCATGTACTCGGAGAGGTACGTTGTGAGGATACGGCGATCAAAGTCATCACTGACTCGTCCGCCGTACATGGCGTCGCCGATCAGGTACTTGAGCGAGCCCCACGGAAGCTGTTCGTCACCGTCCACGTACGCCTTGTACAGGTACAGACTCAGCAACTTGCGCGAGATGTTGAAGTCCGACTCGTTGAAATCGTAGCTCACGTTCCAGCCGATCTTACCGTACTTGCGACGCTCCAATACAACAGCATGCAGGAAGCACAGCACGTACACAAGCGACCGGAAGGCTTGGTTGGGGCACTCGTCCAGCATGGTCTGGTCCAGCTTCGAGTACAGACTACGCATGTTCTGCTTGAGTCCATCTGGAGGCTCAGTCACGACCTTGAGCGATCGCTGAAGGATGCCCAATGGGAATCGATCTGTTGGCTCGGTCGTGAGCCACAGACGGAAGTCTTTGTGGGGTTTGTGCATTGCCAGCAGCATCTTCTCCAGAGTACGAAGCCAGCTCGCCAGCAAGTGGCAGTTCTGCAACAGCACCCAGTGTCCACGAGTGTATCCAGCCTCGAGCATCTGCTCCGCGAGAGGGCCCTGGCCCTGGCCAAGCGCCAAGAAGCGGAACTTGTGGCCGGTGAAGCCTAACTCTTCACCTAGAGTCTGAATATCCGACTGAGGATCAGCACCCGGACTGAGGATACACACGATCGGCGCTGTCGGCGCACTCTGCGTGTAGATACGCGCGTAGTCCAACACAGGCGGCTGCACGAACTTCTCGCTCATGATACTGATCACAAACAGCTTCATAGCGTTGTACACACGGTCCTGGCGGAAGCAGCGGAACACCAGCAGCTTCTGCAGACTCGTGAGTTTGTCAGAGTACCCACACGGAAGCGGCGCCATCTCGGGAGCCTCGAGATCGTACCATTTCTTCCACTCGTTCGGCTTCTGGAGCACGTCACTGAGCAGCGTGCTGAAGCTTTCGTTGAGCTTTCCCAGACACAGCAAGTCCTTCCAGCCAGCACTTGAGATCCACGCTGATAAGTGCTCGGGCATTTTCTGGGATGCTCCTTCCAACGATGTGTCGCCCTTCAGGAAGAAGTCAAGCTCCGCACGGTCGAGATCATTCGAAGACGCCATGATCATACACGTCATCTGGAACGAGAACATGAGCTTGTGGCGCTCGAAGATGCCCGTGCACGTGTAGTCGTACATCATCTCCGTGATGGACTGGATCATGAACTTGAGCCGCTTCTCCAATACAACGTCACGCTTGGCGTTGTCCAGCGAGTTGTGGAACACGGTCAGGAAACTCGCCAGCGAGATCTCATACATCTTCATGATCGTGGACAGTGCCGACATCGCGAAGTACATGATCGAGCCACGCAGAGCGACAGGCGTGTACACAGCACGCGCCTTGGTGATCTCTTCCTTCGTGAAGCTCGAGAGTTCGAGCTTGGTGCCAATCTCTGTCGCCTTGTTCTTAGTCTCATCCAGCGTTGCAATCAGCTCTTCATTGTCGAGGATATTACCCGTCGAATTTGAGAGCTCGCGGAGCAGCGTGTCCTCCAACTCGACAATCATCTGCGTATTTTCCGACATCTCCGTGACCAAATCACGGTACTGGTCTTCGAGATCTGGACGTTCGTGGGCGACCACGACGTTCAGCAACTGGTTCGCCAAGCCGTTTTGCGTGACGCTGTAGTTGACGATCATGGTCTTGCCCATGACTTCCGGTGAGTAGTGTGGGTTCGCGAGCTTCGAGGTAAAGTACAAACGGAAGTTGGCATCCCACTCGACGTTCTTGTCGCCCAGTTTGATCATCCGCTGTGAGCCTTCCATGAACGTTGGTTTCTCCAACACAGGATCGAGAATCGGGTCGAGCTCCTCGTCGACGGACTCAAACAGGAACGGGTTGCCGAACTGGATCGCCAGCTCCAAGTGCTTCATGAAGTCCGAGTCACTCAGCGTCTTGATGGTCAGATTGTTCTTCTCTTCCTTCTTCTTGATCCAGTTGACGGCTTGCTGTTGCGGATCAATACACAGTGGGAAGCGACTGGCTTTTGTCGTCAGGATACCGTTCTGGACCGAGTGCTCATCAGCCGGGAGACCTTCGCTGACCCATTTCTGGATCGTTGCATCGTTCGTGAGTGAGTTCTCGAGACGGAATGGGGATGTCACGGGCAAAGCACGGCTCTCAATGTCCTGGAAAAAGTCTTTGTAGATGAGATCGGACCGGTAGTCGAAGCTGAATGCACCTGCATAACTGAGGAAACTCGCTGTGAGCAAGCAATCGCCGATGAGCCGCTCGCCCTGCAGATTCAAATTGTCCACGTCTTTGGTCCAACGCTGTCGCTCGGATGCCAGACCTGCGAGCAGTTTGCTTGCAGCAGCGAGTCGCTTTTGCATTTGATCTGCTTGAGCTTTCAAGCCCTGGAGCTCTGTGTTGGCTTCGTGGAACTGCTTGGAGAGCGTATCCAACTCAGCCTTGAGACGCTGGAGCGTGTCTTTCAACTCTTCGAGTTCCTGCTCTTTCGACGCTTGTTCTTTCTCCATTGTCTTCACTTTCAATCGCAGCGGCTCCACGTTGCGCGCGACTTCGTAGTACTTGACAATCGCGACGACCCACGACAGCAAACCGGCACCAGCTCGCGAGATCGACTTCATGTTCTCAATATTCAGGTCCGGGTTCTTGAAAAACGTCTTGATCTTCGCGATCATCTTGGCCGAGATCTTGTCTTTCTCGTACTCCTTGAGCAGCGTGATCAAGTTGGCGTTACTCAACATGACCTTGGCGCCCTTCCAGTCCAGCTCCAGCTCCTGACCTGTAGGCTTGAGAATCAGCACGCACATACACACAGACATCACTAGCGGTGGCGGCGATGCAAATGACTTGAGCTCCGTGAGATCGGCCTTGGACAAGTCCTGCAGTGCTTGGGCGGCGGCTTCAACTGCGGGCAACGCCTCTAGCAGCGCAACGTCAGCATCTTCTTTCTCCTTGGCGATCAAAATCGAGGCCTTCTCGCAATCGATCTGCGTCACTGCTGCGACTTCTTGCTGCTTTGTGGCAACAGTCGACTTTTCTTCGATCGTCTTGATCAGTGCCTCACACGCTAGCGTCTTCTCATCCACGATAACCTTCTTCTCGGACAACTCGATCTGCATGCGATCCACAGCCTGAGCAGCCTCAACGAGTTTGGTGAGACCACCCTTGAGACGCGTGATACTGGCATTGACCTTGACGTTGTTTTCCTTGAGCTGCTGTCGGTAATTTGCGATGAAATCCAAGTAATTCTTCGGTGTCACGTAGTAAAAGCGTCGCAATTCCTCCGCAAACTGGTGCGCGACTTGTACGACGCGCAAATGGGCATACACCAAGTGGTTTGTGACCTGCGGCCGGAACTCTTCGGGGATCTTCTCTTCAGCCAAGAAGTACTGTGCTACATTACGCAGCGCATCCTCGGGCCACGGGAAGAACCAATCGATCACAGTCGCACTCACGAGACCAGGGAAGTTACGGCACCGGGTCCGCAACGTGCTTCCTGACGGCGACATGGCGAGGATCAAGTGGAGATGCTGGCGGCATCGGTTGATGTAGAACTTCCAGCAGTTCTCGCTGTTCTCCACGAGCCCCGCGGCTTTGACTTCGTCTCGCATCATCGACGAAAGCTGGTCGCGCTCGTCTTGTTCAAACAGTGCTGGCACCATTCCGGTCGTCAGCATGTTGTTGATGAACTCGAGAAAGCCTTCCTCGACTGCGTGGGCGTCTGTGAACAGGAACACGACCTTGTTCTTGCCCAGCTTGCGGTACAAATCCTTGAGGTTTTCGCGGAATTCGTTTTCGCCGTAGCCACGCGTCAGAAAGATCTCAAACAGATCGTACCCAGCCGTGAACGCAGCGAGACGAGATAAACTCTGCTTGCCGCTTCCGCCTACACCGATGAGTAACGCGTGGCCCAGTGGGTTTCGGATGATACGCAGGATACGCGACAAGTGCTCGAGCGCCATCTCGAACAGCACGAGCGTCATGGGCTTGTGGTCCAAGTTGTACGTCTCCAACGCTTCGTCAAAAATGCCTCGAATACGCTTGTACGAGTCCATATCTTGGTACAAACGCGGGTCTTCGGACGTCGCCTGGCCTGTGATGCGACCGATACACTCCGAGTAATCGCCGAAGATAATTGGATCGACCAGCGCGTGGTCCACTGCATCCGCTGGCTTGAACGTATCTCTCAGAGTCGAAGAGATCGCACCATCCACGAGCGCGTGGTCAGCCATACTCGTCAGTCGGTCGCAGAACACTCGCTTCACTTCGTTGCGCCACAACCGCACCATGCTCTTGACGCCGTCAAACTTGTCCGGCGTGGCCATACAAATGCCTTCACACACGCGGCCCAGGTCACGCAAGTTGAAAATGTAGTGGAACTTGGACGGCGTCGGCGGCAGCTTTTCAAGCGTGAACTCAAAGAACCGAAGCAGCGCGTCGGTCATGGGCATCGCGAGCTCCTTCATCTCGTCCTTGAAATTGCGCAGATACGTTGTCACAATGGATCCGTAGATCATCCGCAGCACGTCCTTGGTTGGCGGTGTGAGGTTGTACACATTGAACAGTGCCACAAAGCGAGGATCCACTGGGTTACGGCCTCCGCCTGGAGGGCCCATGGCGCCAATGAAGAGCAGGTCCTTGAGGATACGTAGGTCGAGTTCTTTGCCACGGTCGTAGATCTGGCCTCTGCCCATGATGAAGTGCAGCAAAGCAATCGGCTGCTGCGTGCCGTAGAGATCAACCTTCGGCATGTTGAGATCATCGATGAACAGGATCAACTTCTTCCCTGCGGGCGGACCATAGATTTTGCCAGATCGCTTGTCGACGTTTGCCTGGATGTTTGTCTGCACGTCAAGACTACTCGTACGACTGGAGAAGTTGAGATTGAGTGCTGAGCAACTCGCTTGATCAAGATCCTTAAGGTAGTTCTGGATCGTCACAGTCTTGGCTGTACCGCTCTCTCCAACAAAGAGCATCGGCCTCTCGGTCTTCATGCAGCTTGCTAGGATGAAGTTATACAGCACCGAGTCCGTTGTCGGCACGAACACGTGCGAGAAGTTGAACGGTGCCGGCTCAACATAGGCAGACACACGCGTATCCCACGCCTGCCACTTGTGCGTCTCCGTGTTGTAAAAGTTCTGGTACAGACTCGTCTGGGGCAGTGAGCATTCGACAATCTTGCGCACAAACTCGTCAAATCTCGTGCGACTTGAGCCGAGGAGAGCCGCTCCTAGCGACCACACCATGGAGAAAATGAAGAAACCTTCAATGTCGTTGCGATCGCTTGACGCGTCTAGCCCTTCGGGCATAAAGGCGTCGAGTGAGTTGCAGAGTTGCTTGCACATTTCCATTTTCGAGATTGGAATGACTTGTTGGCACTTGGCGACGACCTCATCTTTGCCCACGACACCTTCCAGGATAAAGTCGATACACTTTGGTACGTACTTGTCGAATAGCTCGAGTAGCAGAGCCCGCTCCATGGGTGGAGCTACGATTGCAGCGGCAGCTTGTACTTGGCCGGCCGCACCTGCAGCGCCTCCTGCTGACGCGAGCGGATACTTTTTCTTGAGCCATCGCTCGTAGTACGGTCGATATCCGAGGTTCTTCGGGTCAACCCAGACCATACCACAGCGAGAGATCGTAGCGGGGGACGCGTACTGAAGGTCGAACGTCTCACAGATCATGCAGCAGTGCGACTGCAGACGAATGCGCTCGCCGTTGGGCAATGTCAGCAACCTGTTGTCATCCATGACCGAGTTCATGTTCTCGACCCACACAGCATCAACGTCGCCATCGTAAATGAGCCACCGTTTTTCGTTTTCACGACCAGCAGGTAGTGGCTGATTGAGCTCTCGAAACAACTTGGATAACACGCCGTCAGTCCAGTCACGCGTTACTGGATCCATCGTGCCGTAAAGCTCAGCAATTGGCTGCTTCTTCGGGTTGATCACAAACATCTTGACGACTTCATCCAGCGCCATCTTCGAAGCAGCAGCAAGTGTGCTCAGCACGAGCGTCTTGCCACCGCCGGTGGGGCCGACAATCATCGTCGTGTGTCGGACGAGCATGGTCTCGTACATCTGGATCACCTTATCGATCTGCTCGTTGTACGCCACGAGGTCTTGGCATTTATACTCACCTGCCTCGAGCTCTGTCTCGATCGCAGTCTTCAGCCCCGCATAGCCCACACGCGGGCAGTCAAGCCCCGGGAACAAATCGTTGATCAAACCCCTGAACAGCGGCACGTCTTCGAACACGAACTTGGGCATGTTGCTATCCCGCAGCGCGCGCATGAGCACGAGGTCTTCGCTCATGGTGCTGTACTCACGCTTCAAGGCGCCGGCCATGACCAGCACCGACTTCAGCGCGCGGAGTCCAAAATCGTAGTGGTACTGCTTCGATAGCTGCTCACGCGACAGCTTGTACAGCACGGTCATCTTCTTGGCCAGCGTCACAGCCATCTCAAACCCTTCGGAGAAGAGCATGATCTGGCAAATCTGAAGCAGATCAGGCACGATCATCGTGACAGGTCGGAAGAGCGCCTTCAGGTTATCTGGGAGTTCGGTTCGGCCAGCGTAACCCGGGTTCATCGTGATGAAGAAGCCGCAGGTCGCGAAGCCTGCTGTGCGGTGGATCGAGATCTCGGTTCCGAAGCCGATATCTACTGTGGGTTTGTCGTAGTTGAGAGCGTTTTGGATCGCACGAAGCTGTGCGGACACCACCGACAGCACTTCGATATTGATACGGTTGAATTCGTCAAAGCAGCCCCACGCGCCGACTTGCACGAGACCGGAGAAGATGCTGCCCATGGCCTTGTAGTCCAAGCCTTCACCGCAATTGATCACGTAGCAAGGCAACGCCAGCGATTTCGCGAGATCCTTGACAGTCTCTGTCTTACCCGTACCGGCCGGACCAGCGGGTGAGCCACCAAGCTTGAACGTTAGCGCTTGTGTGAGGGTCATGTAGCATCGATCGGTCAACGGAGTGATCACCAGACGGCCGTTGAGACCCATGTACTCGTAGCCGTAGCGGAAGTTTCCTGTACACTGGCTGATGACCACGTCGTCGACGTCTTTCTTCCAGTAGAATCGCAACTGAGACTCCCACGCAAACTCTTTCTCGTGGAGAATGCTGTCACGAACGAACGAGTCCACGATATCACGTGCGTGGACGTCAATGATCAACAGCGTGTTCACTTTCTTGCGCGTCAGCTTGTCCAACGGCTCACGTACACGCCGCACGAGCTCATTCAGCTGCGTCGTGAGCTTGATCTCGAGCTCTTTCATCGCGTACTTGTTGCCGGCTTTCACGCGGTAGAACACGTCTTCGACCTCCCACGTCCACCAGATCTGGCTGCCTACGAGCCCGACCATGCCCATGACTTCTTCCAACCACTTGGTTCGATCCATGCGCGCGTACTTGAAGACTCCTTCCTTCGCGATCGCGTGAAGCGTCTTACCCATCTCGTCTTCCACACCTGTCATCCAGTTTTCCACTGGACCTTCGACGTTGGAGAGCGTGCGGAAGTTGAATCCTTCGCCCTCGGAGCTCTCCATGGCGCTCACGTTCTTGTTGTTTCGAACAAACGTCAGCACCTTGACGTTATCGAAGAGCTTGAGCATGTGGACTTGAATCGATGTCGGGTCGGACGATCCCAACACACTGAGCAACTCGTCGTCTGAGATAAAGAAGAAGCGAGGGAACGAGTTACGCTTCGTGTCAAGGTAGTCACTCAGCGACTTCTGGCACTTGTCGAGCCGCTCCGACAAGTTCTGGAGCGTCTCCAAACGGTTCTCGGCTGTACAGGCTTCGACTGCGTTCGGGTTCTTGTACGTAGCTGCCATGATGGTCTTCCAAGCCTTATCAATGGCATCAAACTTCTTGGCTTCCTCGGGAAGTTGCTGACGAATATCTTCAGCTCCGACGAAAATGCTCTCAAGGTACATCCACTTGCGCTGCACGACAAACCACACATCCAACGTTTCGTTCACGACACTCAGCCGCTTCTCCCACTTGCGAACACGCTCAGCAAAACTTGCAATGAAGCGGGAACCCGACATGGTCTGCAAATTGAGCATGTGGTCTTCGAGCGTGAGCTTCAACTCATCAGCAGCACGCAGAACGAAGCCGCGGTCCTGTCCGTTCTTCTTGTACTTGATCAGTTCCAGCAGAGCTTTTGCCCAGGCGTCCTCAATCTTCAAGATCTCTTGTTCAATCTTCATTTCCTGCATCGCGGCATTCACGATCTCGCCAATCTCGTTCGAAAAGCGATGGAGCTTCATCGCGAACAAGTTGCCCAACGTGAACGTCTTCAGATTCATCTCGAACTTGACTTGGGTGACCTGCATGAGCTCTTCCCAGTGGCGTGGCTTCATTGCGTCGTTCTTGAGACTCTGGATGAGCGGGATACTGTCTTTGAATGCCAAGATCTGCTTCTCCACTTCCTGGAACGTGGACATTCCCCTCAGATCTTTCGGGAACTTGCGGCATTTCTTCTCCAGTTCATCAACACCTCTGTTCATCGCGGGGACGTCGAGTTCAACCCAAAGCATACTCGCCAGCGTAGTGATGAAGTCTTTCTCTTCCGTGTAGAGCGTGAAGACCATCTCCTGTTTTTCGAGTGCGTCTGCGATCTCCTGGAGCTCCGGATACGATGAAATGGGCAGCGCAAACAGATTCTCGGCGTTCGCTAGCTCTTGGCGCTTCAACTTGAACATCCCCAAACGCTTCTTGAAATCGCTCACCAATTCGAGGCCAGCATCAAGGTCAGACGCACTTGTGCCTGGACCACCATCCAGGAATTCCTTCTTCATCTCGCGGCATTGCTCCGCAAACACCACTGCGTCTTGCTTCGTAACACCACGGAATTGGTCCTTCACTCGCACCAGACGCAAATCCTTTGTCTTGGACGAAATGACCAGCTCGAGCCAGCGCTTCTCCAACGAGAATGCACGCTGGGCCTCCCCAGCGTCTACTGGAATATTGAAGGTTTGCAGCGTTCGATACCGCTCCATGATATCAGCGTACTCCAACTCCATCTCCATGCTCATATCGCAGATGCTTGCGACCGTGTTGAGCACTTTCTTGAGCGAGTCCAAGTCTTGAGGCGAGGACTCCAGCTCTGCCTCCAACTGGTCCATTGTTGAGCTGGTGGAGAGCAGCTTCTTGTTCGAAACGTCGTACAGGATCTTGCCGTAGTCATCTTTCCACATCTCAGCCTGCTTCGCGATCGCGATGGCTACGGGTAAGCAGTTGATCTGCAGGAAATCGGTATCCTTCTCTGTTGGCTGGTTCCGCACCGACTCAGCCAACCGTGTGTACTGGGCCATACGCGTGTCAAAGTACACGCATGGTGGTTTCTTGTCTGCGAGCTTCTCCAACGCACTGCGACGCTTGCTGTTCCACAGATTGTAGACCGTGTCGTAGCGACGCCAACTATCCAAGTACTTGTTCACGATGTTGAAGACCTTGTGGATCTCCTGGTTCAAACTCAACGTCATCTTGATCACGTACGGGTTCTGGGAAATGTCCGAGTAGAACGTGAACGTGATCGGCTCTTCATCTTCACTTACTATGAGTGGCTCCGTTTCACGGCATGTGCCGTGCATCCAGCGGATGAACGCCTTCGCACTCTCGACGATGTGCTTCACCGACTTGCTCAGGAACTTGTACATATCCGAAAGAGACGGCGTGACGATGATATCCTTGCCGTTCATTGTCGCCTTGACCTTACAAAGTGGCGGCCGCTTGAGCTTGCCGCCTTCTTCCGACCGAATACTTCCCCAAGCCGCGGCAGCATTGCTAATATCTTTCGTGTGCACATTGAGCAGTGCCTGGAACGTCGTCATGGATGCGATGATCATCTTGGTGATCGCGTTGAAGATGCGTCGCTCCCAGTACATGTAATACGTCGCCATCTTGGCACTCGTACCCGTGTTCACCCCCGCAACAATCTCTTCGACCTTGATCAGAAGCGGGCCAATAGAACGGTAACTCTGGACGAGTTCATCAATGCGCTGGACGCGGTTACGTTCCACGAGCTCGTAAAACTCGCCGACCTCCGTCACGACACCCTCTTCAAAGTCATCAATCTTGATCAGCAGCGTGTTCTCGATTCCCGTGACAATCTCTTCGACCATCTTGCTGCTCTTGTGGATCTGGCTCACAAGGTTGGCGAACTGGTTGAGCGACTTGTTGCAGTTCTCAATGAAGCTCAAGATGCGCTGTGAGTTCCAGTTGAGTGGCGAAAACCCGACTCGCAACACTTCTTCGAGATCTTTCAGCTGGGTCTTCAGCAAATGTGTCTCCACAGGCGTGAGCTCGGCCAAGAGCGTATCGTACTGGCGCAGCATGAGCGTCAGCTCCTGGACATACTGGTGGTACTTGTCTTCTTGCAGGGTCACGTTCAGCGCTTCCTCTGGGATCTCAAAGCCCAAGCGGTCCAGATACTTCGCTTCCTTGATGATCATTGTCAGCTCTGGTGCGAAATTCGCGTAGTACGGCGGCGCTGGAAGCTTGTAAACCATCACGCCAGTATCGTTCTTGCCTGCTTCGATGAGCTTCGGCCCGAGGATAGACTGCTTCAAGTATTCGTTGATCTGTGCCGGTACCTTATCTTTCCAGTCCTTGTGAAGCTGCTTGATGTACGCGTCGACAGCTCGAGCAAATACCAAGTATTTTTCCTTGACCTCCTCGCCAAGGGGCGACTTGAGAAGGTCTTGCATTGCGCGGAATCGCAGAATCGGCTTCTTGGCTCGTAAATACAAACCACGCGCCCAGCTGATGGATCCGGCAACGGGCGGGTGGTTCTTGAACACGGGTGGCTGGTGCTTGTTCTTCTGGAACTGCTCGTCGAGTTTCTCGAGCTCCTTGGTGTACTGCATGAGAATATCCTTGTACTTCTCCATCATTTGCTTGTTGATCGACTCCCGTGACTGGATGTTCTGGAAGTTTTGCAACAGATCGAACGCACCTTCAGCCGATCGCAACTTCTGGAACGAAGTATCAATGAACTTGCGCGTCATGTTCTCGATCTCAGCGACCTTGTCGCGGAACTGGACCATCACTGACTCCCAGCTCGTCTTGTAGCCGCGGTCAAAAATCTTGAAAGGAACCGATTCAAACGGAGCGATCAGCGATTCCACACGGGCCATCACGTCGTCGATGCCTTGAGAATCACCGGTGACAGACTTGAGCTCAGGGCCGAGAAACTTGTGGAACTGGTCCAGCACTGTAGCGACTTCCTGCAGGTTCTCACAAATCTTGGCCATGTAGTTGGTCTGCTCGAACAGCCGCTTACGGTCGAATTCCCACCGGTGGTCTGTGCCACTGGCTTCGATACGCTCACGAACTTTCATGTACGTGGAATGCCACAGCTCCAGCACCATCTTGGCTTCTTCAATCTGGTGGAGAGCGAGCTCCGGGCTCTTCCGCAAGATCGCGTGGATATTGATTTCCACTGCGACCTTGTCAGCGATCTCAGATGCAATGCGTTCCATGAGCGGTACCATGCGTTCGTCCGTGTTGTAATGGCGCGAGATAATCCACACCATGCGGATTGCATTCATCATGGACGGGAGCGTGTCAGCGATGGTCGTGAAGGAGCCGCTGGCAATGTTCTTGAAGTGGCGCTCGAGCGTGGTCAGAAACTTGACGTTGTCCTTGGCTTCGATGTACAGCTTGCTGAGCTCCGAGAAGTGGTACTTGAACGTAAGCAGCATGCTCGCTTCCACTAATTCCAGCAGCTTGATCATCTTTTGCACATTCGGCATGTTGATCTGCTCGAAGATCGTGCTCAAAGTCGCATTTCGCTCTCGCCAGAATTCGATTTCAGCAAGCGGACCTTTCCGTTTGGGCACTTTGCGCGTCTCCTGGTCCACGACGCTCGCGATACTCTTTGACCATTCCTCAAGCGCTTGCTCGAGAGTGTTGATGAGCTCGTAATCGTCCAAATGCGACTCAGGCTTGGTGATCACAACATCCGGGATCGTCAAGTGGATATCGCCCTGGATCTGCTGGATCGCATTCGTGATCTGCGTCGAGAACTTCACCAAGTTGCTCTTGAACTCATTGCGCACAGCATCGATAACCTTGAGCGCTTGGTGGGCACCAGCGGCAGCTCCGCCACCATTAGATGTCGGTGCAGATCCTGTGGGTAGGAGCTTAGTGCTGCTTCCGCCGTGAGACTCCACGTCCAACATGCTGCTGCTGCCGCTCACCGAGAGCTGCGGATCCAGCAGTGGCATGTAAACATGGCAGATGATTCCCTCGAGGTTGGACAGCAGATCCCCGGTCGAGCAGCCGATTTCCACATTGCCGTGGTTGATCTTCTCAGCGGACGACGAGCTACCGTCACTGCTCGCTTCACTTTGGATCACGATCGGCCCTGGCGCGACCTTGATGAGAAACACAGTCGTTGCATCCATACACTCGGCAGGAAGCAGGTTGAGGAAGACATAGCAGCGCTTCCGTAGCTCGATCCGTACACGCTTGACCAGCTTCTTGACAATCTCGACACGCTGTCGTTGGTGCTGGTCCACCGCACTATCAAGAAAGAGCTGGTCGTCCGTGAGCTCTCCGTCTGCCGCTGCTGGTGGCGATCCTTCCGGGTGCGCCGCATCTAGAGCGATGACTTGTTCCACTTCCTCCTCCACTTCCTCTTCGACTTCGTGTTCTTCTTCACCCACACAGAAGAACAAGATACTTCCAGCTTCGCTCTCGGGGGCAAAGAACTTGCGTAGCAACTCGCCCGGAGCCGCCGTGGCGTTCAGGGTCTACAGCACCAACAGAGAAAACAATCCTGTTGGCGTTCCATTCTCCCACCCACGTAATACCACGTCACGTGCGTACCTCTGTCTGGTTGTCGCTGTTCTTGAACGCCGCACGTTGTGGTGCTTTAGCTGTGAAGACTTCGTTGAAGACCTCGTGCTCCAGGTCGAGCGACCGCGTCACCAGCCGCCGCAGCCACCGCGTACTCGCCTCGTCCATGGTGCGTGCGCTGTTCTTCTGACTGGGAACGACGTGAACACTTGTAGATTGAGGCTCCACCGATGCAGCACCCGTTGCAATTGCCGTTGCGGGTATGCTCCACAGCCGCGACGCTTCATGGTCGCGTACCCCAAACGCCGGATGGGTACGCTGCGGATGGGTACACAGTTAACCTAAGCGGAACCTCTGGACACCTGCAACGGATGCAACGCCGAATCTCCGCCGTTGCCACCGTTATTGAACGCACGCACGCGCATAGAGCGCCACGCACAAACATAGAAGGCTCCTCGACATGTTGACGCTGTCCTCGCTGCGGCTAAATCGCTGTAGCTTGCCGTACAAACACGCGCGATCGCCATCGAATACATCTCCATTTCCACGTTGTTTCGAGTTTCCATTCAAAGCGAGCGGCGCGGGAAAACGTTCGTCTTTGCTCAATTCAAAAATGAATTGATCTCAGTCAACTCACGGCTCACTTCGCGCGACAATCCCAATTCACGCTGTAAGTTACGGTATTTTTCCTGGCCAAGTTGAACGAAATGTTTCCGATCCTCGAAAAGATCCCATGGGATAAATTACTTCCTTACCGACCGACACCAAACACTCTGGCCCAACAAGGAAAGGACCGCAACCAACGCAACCAACAACCGAGACTCGTCAGGCGAGAGGTCGTCGCCGCTAAGCTCCAGCACACGCCACACGAGACTAGTGGATCTACGCGTCCACACTTGCATTGCATTGTACGCACCAGTGTAGCCATCACCTCCACGCATCACCATGGCTGTCGACGGGCGCGAACGGCTGCAGATTGACACGGAGGTGCCGTCCAGCGTGTACGCGCTGGACCTGAAGAAGCTGAGCGCGATCGCGGGTATCCCAGAGCATGAGCTGGTGCACCGCATGCAGACGGAGAAGGCCGTGGAGATGCAGGGCGTGATCGTGAACCGCGGCCAAGAGGTGCCGTTTGAAGCCGTGGGCAAGACGCCCCACGAGGACGACGCCGAGGACGCGCCGCTGGTCAAGGAAGTGCTCATCACGGCAGCGTCCAGCACGATGTGTCTGGAAGGATCGGACACGCCCAAGTGCCTGATCAAGCTCGGCGAGTACACGCTGCTGGAACACATTCTGGCGCAGCTCTTTGTCGCCGGCATGGAGCGCGTGGTGATCATCATCTCGCATTTCGGCCACGAGATCATGGAACACGTCAAGGACTCGATCATGTACCACAAGCTGCGCATCGAGTTTCTGAATCTGGGCGAAGAGACGCCGTACGGCCACGCGCGCACGCTGCTCTCAGCGCGTGAGATGTTCACCAAGCCGTTCTTGATCCACACGGCCGACCATATCTTCGACAAGGCGATCATCAGTCGCATGGCGTCGTTCGATCTCGAGGACTGCGTCGCGTGTGTGCTCGTGGATACGGACCCAAAGAAGCTCAAGGGACTGCCGCCCACGGCCGGCAAGGTGCAGCTCAGCAAGGGTAACACGATCCAGAAAATTGGACGGAATATGAAGACCTTTGACGCCATCGACGCCGGCCTGTTCCTCACGACAGGACGCATTTTCGCGGCGCTCGAGATGCTCGCGTATGAAAAGCCCAAGTTCTCGCTGGCTGAGGCGCTGAACGTGTTGCGTCCGTCGTACGGATTGAAGTTCGCGGACGCCGCCGGCGATGTGTGGCTCAGTATCGAGACCCAGGAACAGTTCGACCGTATAGTGGAGAACGACAGCATTTCGTTCCTCTCGCCATGGCCAGTGGTCGTCGCCAAGGACGTGACGTCGGAGCGTGGTGGCTCGACTCGCAGCTCGGGAAAGAACGTGTTCTTGGCCGTGTCAGCGGCTGACGATGACTCGATGCTGCGTGCTCTGGACTCGCATGCGCGTCCGGATCAAGTGTTTGAAGGCTTTATGGTCGGTGTGAATCAGCTGCAAGAAATCGCCCACGATGAACGTCAGGACGAGCACACGCCGCTGCTGAATCCAGCCTCACCTCGCCAGCACCGTCCTTCCAGTCCCCCGGTGAAGATGAGGCGCAGAAAGAGCTCGTTCTTGGAGCAGGCCGAGGAGTCGTTTGTGTTATCGATTCCGTTCGAACCTGCCCCACCGTCCGACGGTTCAGCTCCTCACAGCGGCCCGGTGGCGCCCCTTTCGTCCGACCGCAACGCGTACTTGATCGAGCTGCCAAAGTCGTCGTCGCGCCGTGTCGGTGACGTGCAGCATTTCGTGCTCGCGGTGCCGGGTACGGAGAAGCTGTACAAGAAGCCGAGCCTGATGCGTCAGCTCTCCTCTCTCCCGTCGGATGTCAAGGATGTCGCGGTGGAAGCGCTGGAGCTCAAGAACGGTTCGCTCGCGTTGCAGCTTCTGGTCAAGCACCAAGTGCCTCTGATCGGCTACATTCTGCTGCTGACGTCGCTGCTGACGATTGCGTCGATGGGAGCTGCGCTGGACATGCAGGAGGGCGTGGATCCGTTCCTGAAACTGTTTTGGCGCTCCAGCGCGTCGCTGCTCGTGTTCGTGCCGCTCGCGACTGTGGCTCTGCTCGACCAGGGCCTGCCGAAGATCACGACGCAGATTCTGTTCCACTTCCTGGCCTGCTGCCTGGGCTACGCCGTCTTTTTGATGACGTTTTTGTGGTCGCTGAGCCACACGTCCATCGGCCACGCGTACATCTTCAACAACTGCCACTCGCTGATCATGGTGCTCGGGCGTCTGGTCGTCGGCCAGCATGTGTCGCAGTACGAAGGCATCGGCACTGGTGTGGGAGTCATTGGAGGTATCATCACGACGCTCGACCACACCAAACATGGTTCGAATTCGTCGATCGTGGACGTGACTCTCGCGGGCGATCTGGTGGCGTTGGTCGGTGCCGTCGGTGGTGTGATCTACCTGTTGACGGCCAAGCGTCTTCGCGAGCAGGTCGACGTCGTCATGCTGCTGTGCGGTGTGTTCATCGTCACGACGCTGTTGCATTTTCCCGTCTTCTCGATCCTCGACATCCCGTTCGAGTTCTCTACTGATGACAAGATCGGCCTCTTTGGTTGGGTGCAGTCCACACAGGTGCTCACGGAGCTGTATATCGTCGTGGTGTGCACGTTGATTGGCACGCTCGGGTACATCGCGGTGATGAAGTACTTCGATCCGATCGTGATCTCGGTGGTGATGTTGCTGGAGCCCGTGCTCGCCAACGCCATGGGCATCGCTGTCGGTGTTGACTCGCTGCCAGGATGGTATACGTTCGCCGGTGCTGCGCTGATCACCGTGGGCACGATGCTCGTCATCGTCTCCAATTCCTCGCACACCGAATCGATCGACGCGACTGACGCTATGTCGACCACGACAGCGGCGTTGCCCAAGCAGACGGCGTTGGCGAATGCTGCGCTGAGAACGCCGGCCCAGCTCGTGTAAGAAGACCCATCGACACCGCAAAAAGAGACCCCCACACAAGTGGAGCTTCTGCCCCCCCCCCTGATTCTATATCCCCCCTCCCCCGTGATGGAGCGAGCACGCTGCTCCGCGGTTTTCAAATATGATTTCCATTCTTTATCTTGGTGTGGGTTACAGTATGTCAGTTCTACGTACAGCAACCGTCTCACGACGACAGCGCCTGTGCCAGCAGCGTGCTTACTTGGTCCTCCGAGATGCCCGCGTCCAGCAGTTGCTTGCGCGCCACTGCTCGCTGCACCGTGAGCTCGAGCTTCTTGACTTGCAGCTCGTAGCGTAGCTTCTCACACTCGAGCTTGATCCGCTCTTCGTCCAAGTGGGAGCGTTTGCGCTCGCGGTCTTCACGCGCGGCCTCCAGGATCATCCGCTGCGTGTTCTCAAAATTGGCAAAATTGGTCGACGACATCATCACGGACGCCGGTGCGTTGGCGCTGTTCATGGCAGCAGCACCAGTGGATGAGTTGGACGCGTTGCTTCCAGCAGGCAACAGCATTGATGCGGTCGACGGCACATTCAGCACGTTGTTGTTGTTGCTGCTGGGAGCCTTGCGCTTGAGCAGCACCGAGCCGACCGCACCAGTTGCATCCGTGCCGTTCTCACTGGCTGTGTCCATCGCCGAGTCTTCATCTCCTCCAGATTCTCCTCCTTCCTTCTGTCCGTCAGTGCTCGTGCGGCGCGACACGGACGACGACGACGAGCGGTTGTACGGGCGACGCGAGCGCGGCTGGTGCGCTGGCTGGCGCATGATCGCCGACAGTACATGGAAGTAGCGGCACAGACGCAGCACTTGCACTTCAGCGTGGTGTGCTGGATGCGCGCTGTTTGTCGTGACGCCGTTCGCATCCGCAGTGGTCGCCGCGCCGTCGTCTGTCGCTGGCAGCACGGGCAGCTGGCCGTCTTCGTAGCCGTTCTGCACGAGCCACGCGACCGCCGCGTCGTACGACCGCTCCAGCTCGCTGATCTGCGTGCGGATGTTGGCGTTCTCGCGGTGCGTGATGCCGTTCTTGCGCATCAGCGTGTTGATCTCCGTACACAGCTTCTCGCGGGTCTCGCCGAATTGGGCCTTGCCGTCGCGCCACCGCTCGTAGTTGCCCGGCGCTGTGAGCCACTCGAGCAGCACGCCGATGGACGTCTTGCCGTCGGCCGTCGCGTTGTCGCTGTCCCATAGGATGCGCTGCTTGCGGCCGCGCGCACCGCCGCTGCTGCTGCGCATCTTGCCGCCTGCTTCGCTCGTCATGGTGGCGTCCGCCATGCTCAATGCCGAGTACGTGCTGTGCTTCAGGAAGCTCCTTCCGGTTTTGAGATTCAAACTGGGGACCTCCAGAGCACCATTCAGTTTGAGCCAGACGCTGCTGATTGGTGGAAACGACGGAAATTTGAGGCCGTGGGCTGAATATTCAGATCAAGACTGCACACGTCGCAGAAATAAGGCGAGCTCCTGTTGACTGTGAAGGATCTGATCGTTGTAATGACCAGCGACGGCTGCAAGGCAACGCCACCGGCAGCAGCGCATTGCGATGAAACTCTCTCCTCCCGGCTGACTGAGTCGAGGCGCGTACGAAGTAGCGATGAGCGAGTTTCCAGGCTTCCTCGCTCTGGCTTACTTCAGTACTTGATGTATGATTTGTTGTTGGCCTCGCGAAACTCACCACGTGCAACTCCAGGCCGTTGAGGCATAACGCCCGATCCAGTGGATGTGATGGATACGGTACCGGGTATTCATGCATTCGGATACAACGCTACGACGCACTCGGGGCCAATCGATGAAAAGGTGTGGTCGCAGTCGATCAATCAACCCCCTCATCTCGAAACGACAACCACGTCCCATCAAAAACTCACCGTTGGTTGAGCCAACGCACGAGTCTACAATCGTGTTCCCGAGCTCCACACTGCCACTGCACACATGAAGCGTTCTGTGTCGTTCCGACTGGTCGATGACGACGGCCGTGATCTCACACCGACGCACACTATCGAGTTCTCGCCGCGGGGGGCCATCGTGAGCTTCCGCGAGGTAGTGAAGCGCGAAGTCAAGGGCGATCTCCTCGCCGATTACGCGGCTTCAGACCTCTTCGTCTTCGCCAATCGCGTTGCTTTTGACATAAGGCAGCCGGCGAGTGCACTGCATTCAATTGGGTATGTCTGTGGCTTCCCGAAGGATCCTTTGATCGTTCTGGTGCCAAGTGTTCGGGGCCGGTTCTATCCCAAGCCTTGTTGGAAGCCAGAAGAAGCGCCTCCGTGCGACCTGGCGCTAGGAGTGCTTCCCTTTGTAAACCAAGAGACGGCTCTACAACAACTCTGTGAGATCCACAAGGCGACGTACGTCCGAGCGAAGGAACACAATCCATCAGTGCCGATGCCGATCGCTCTCGCAGACAACGAGATTGGGCTGGGCAAGTCGGCATTTGGGCTGAACTACATCAACCGATGCCGCGAAAAATGGCCCGATCAGTGCGATGAAGTGGAAGGCTTCAAGGACTCGCTGTGCGCCTGCCGAACTCTCCATATCGAGGCTAAGTTGGAAGCGTTTGTTGAGGACGCGTTACGCGCTGGTTCCTCGAAGGCAAAGCTGAAGGCCGCCCTGACCGCGACCATGGAGTATTATCTCGGATGTGCTGTCAAAAAAGAGCTGGATCTACCTCCTAGGACTCCTCTACCGCCGTACTTGTCGTCTCCGAGTACAGCCACACACGCAAGCCTCGTAGAGGCTATCGTCGAAGATCTGGGTCCAGTGTTCATCGTGCTCGATAATATCGGTCAAGCATGTAAGTACGAGGAGCTCGACGGACCCGACGCAGAGGCAGAAGAGAGGTCTCGAGCCCTCTTCGTGACGTTTTGCTCCACGGTGCTGAGCTCATGGATGAACTTACCAGGCGTCTACTTCGTGATGGGCTACGCGCCATTTCTTCGGAACGTGCAGGAGCGTACGAAGGCGTTCACGCTGACTCGTCTCAATCCGCGATTGATCCGACCCGCCCACATTGAGAAGATCCTGCGCAAGACGTGGGTCAACTACCACAAGACTGAGACGGTGGCGCAGCGTTGGGGGGCTCCATACCAGCTCCGAGATCACAGCAGCGGCTGAGACCATTTATCGCAAGACGTGTGGTCACCGTCGCACGATAGTCGCTTCACTTCGTTTGTTTGCCACCTACGCCGACTATCGCTGTTCCGACGGCGGGGTTTATCCGTTCAGCAAGGATCCACGGCTGTGGGAGAAATTTTACGACGGCCAGTTGCGAAAATGGCTGCCGCTGTTGGAGGAATGGCTACCTTACATTCTTGATGGGACATCGATGGACTTGAGCAAGGATTGGTGTGAGCCGAGTCTCCAGCATGATCCGCGACGGTGCAAGGTCTCGTACATGGCGATCGCAGAAGAATGTCAGCTGGGATGGGAGGGGACAGTGAACGAAGCGACGGTGTACGCGATGCCCCGCATCCTGACGGCAATTGTCCACGCTGTGCAGCCGCTGCGTCTCTACCTGCACACTATCCACGCCCATTTCCACCGATTGGCGCTGCCGTATGTCACTGCTCTGCAATGGGCCTGCTTGAAGCGTTTCCAAGAGTTGTTTTCCGAGCCTCGCAGTCCGCGGACGGCCCTCCCGTGTTTCTTCGGCGCCGACACTGTGTTTGGCAAACTGGACTCGGTGGAATTCCCCAGGGACGTTGTGTTTTTGCCCAAGATCACGGCAGCGAGCAAGCATCACTATCCGTTTCTCGACTCGGACACTGCGTTTGTTGAGCAGTGGCTACTGCTCAACAAACGCAGTGTCCGAGTCGAGAAACTGTATGGCATTGCCGAGAAGCTGGATGCCAGTCCTACTAACACGGTGTGTTTCAAGCCACTGCCCGAGTCTTCTTCCCCTGATGCGGTTCTCATACGAAGAATCACGGTCGGCGACATGGTTGAAACGATGGTCGTGGGGATCGCGGTGAGAAACTGCAGCACCACAAACTTTGGGCCCAGCGATTTACTCAAGGAATGCGATCAGTTGGGTGCAATGTTCCGTGAGATCGACACTGCCGTTCGCGAGTTTTTCGGCAAGATGGCCACTGTGCTGATCGTGTGTGCGACGAACTATAGCGATGAGTACATGATAGCATTCGAGAAGACGCTTTGTGTGTCACAACGATCTTCCCAAGCCGACATTGATGAGGTGTTGCTGCTGGACTGGACGACGCCGGACAAGCGTGCGGACGTTTTCGGTGTGGCTGACGATCCACCGTTGTCTAAGGTGCTGAACGATCTGATCGAGAAGGCGGATACAGGAGCACCGACCAACGGAGCCAATGCTTGATCTGTAACACTTAACTCCCAGACGAACTCTCATTCTCTGTCGAGTCTGCCATCGCGGATATGGCTACATTCAATGTGTATTTCAACCAACCAGTGCATTTATCGGTCTTTAAAAGACGATGATTGGCTGAAATACACGTCATTCTTTCCGCCCAACGGGCAGGTCTGTCATCTTCAGTCCTGGTGGGAAGAAGAAAACCGGACGAGAACATGATGCGAATGACGGGCGTGGACGGCTACACAACGAACCCCAGCGGCCGCGACGGCGCCGACTGGATGGACGAACGCATGGACGACAGCTTCGAGCGTGCACAGCAGCAGGCGCTAGAGCTGCTCTTCCAGCAGTGCGTGGACGAGCTGCACACGGGCAGTGAGCTCGCTACAACCGGCGCTGCGAATGGACTCGTGGTCTCGGACAGCGACGCTGCGTCGTTCATGGACTTTCTCGCACAGGCCTGTGAAGACGTCAGTGACGCGCTGCAGGAAATCTCCCCAGAAGATGTGGCGACGAAGCTCGCGGAAGCTGTCGCTGCTACGCAGAAGAGTCTACGTGATGTGAAGAGCAGTGTGAACGAGCTTCTGGATGACCCTGAGAAACTCCAGGCGATCTGCCAGCACTACGACGAAGCCGATGAGCAGCTGAAGCTGCTACAGCTCGAGCAAGTTGAGGAGGAAGATGAAGCGCTGTTGAGTGTGATGGCCGCCACTGCCGGCTCCCCGGAGGTCCAGGAGCAGCTCGCAGTCGTGTCCAATGAAGAAACGCTGCGCAGCATGATGCTTTTTGCTGACAATATGTGTGGTGTGCTGGACAACGCGCTAAGTACGATCACCACGGACGAGTACGCGCTCGCCGCTCAGTTGTCACTGGATATCGCGCAGAAGCTTCTCGAGGTGCGAAAACTTTGTACGAGCTACACCCTATTATATCGCTTGAGACTGACTGTGTATGTATATTAATTAGGCCGGGCAATCCATGTTCATGTCGATTGGCGATGAGATCAGCAGTGAGAGTCACGCTCAAGGCGATCGATCAGATCGGATTACCATTGAGGAGTTGAACGACGACGACCAGAGCGAAGTCGTGCTTGATGCCGACACTAAGAAACCACTCAAGCGTGAGTCGTTGGCGTCCAAGCGCCTGCGTCAGAAGTGCGAGCAGCGCAAACACGCGGCTATCGTGCGAACGTACCTGCTTAGCATGGCCAGCAAAGCCCAAGAGCGTGCGACGGATCACCCAGTTGCTGCTGCTGCGATCGGTGTGGCCGCTGTTCCGTTCATCGGTCTCGCGGTGGGTCTTCTTTGTGCAATTAGGTACACCGATTTTCTTTGTCAGATTCTGAGCATCTCTCTATTGTAGATTCCAATTGCAAGCATGGTGGGCCTCGCACTGGTTCTGGAGAAGCACTTTCCAGAACACACATCTCTCACGCTCGAGCTGGTCGGCAACTTCGTTCAGGTGCGAAAGAGCTATTCAACAATGCCATTCTGTGGATAGTTTAGTGAATGATCCCTCATTCTTGTCGTTGTAGATGGCCAAACTGTGGCTACTTCTGGTCAAGATCAGTGCGCGACAGCTTGCTTCGATCGCGAAGCAGTACCTCATCTCGTGGCACGACCGCGCTCTGACGCAAGGCTACACTGCGACTGGTCTGGAGCTCGTGTCGACGGGCTACTCGCTGAGTCGTTTCTGCGCGACGTATCTCTACAACAGCATTCTCAACTACGCGCGACCTTCAACGTGATCGATCTACACAGCACGGCTGTGTCTGGGCCAAGCGTTGCGGCGATCTCCAAGGCTAAAGCTGCGTAGCTTTCGGGATAATCAAGTGTGATAAGTTATGTAAGTATTCGCTTCTGTTTGCGGTGGAGTATTTTTAGGGTGAACATGATGGCCATCACGGCCTCCGTTGATGCAGACGAGCTCGGATATCATCCGACATGGGCGGGAAACAGAGCAAGCTGAAGAAAGAGCTCGCAAGCCTCAAGGCGGATGCGGCCGCTGCAACGACAAAGCACAAGGAAGAGATGGAGGCACTGCGCAGTGAGAAACGCATGCTGGAGTTCAAGCTCCACGCCCTCCAAGACATGGTACGAAGCAAATTTCAAAACTTTGACTGCTCACTCTAATGCTCCTGCTGACTGCAAACAACGTAGGCAGCGAAAGCTCAACTGGAAGCCGACACAGCGACACAGCTAGCCCTCGAAAGCGAGGAGAAGATGAAGGCGCTCAAGTGGGAGCTCGTCCGGCGTCTCTCAGTCCCAGCCAGCAAAACACCAGCGTCTCCATCCTCCCACCTGACTAACTCGACGACGTCGGTCTCTTCATTGAATAGCGAGTCCACCGATCTAGCGAATAGCGCCATCCCGCGCGTGCCTGTCAACTGGAAGCTGAAGGAAGGAGTGGCGCTTCGCCGTTCCAATACGTCGTTCATACCAAAGACTCGCCCCAAGGCACAGTCCGATCCAACGGATTTGAGAAGTGAAGCTACCAAGGCTGTAGCAAACAATCCAGCCGTCGAGACCGCGTTAAAGAAGGTTGATCTGACCGCGCCGCACGCTAAGGCTCTATCAGTTGACTCCCGTACAAGCTCAAGCAACCACATCTCGAGCAACCAGGACGACTTGGTTGACGTGAAGCAGCCGTCAAAAATGGCTGCGGCTCCATCAGTGGCAAGTGCACCAGGCGTGGCGGCACCAACTCCCGACTTCGACAAGTTCGCACCAGTCAAGCGGAGGAGCTTAAACAGAGACGCCATCGCAACGCCAGCGACGATAGCCACCGTGGATTCCCAGGCAAAAGATACAGAACGTGTGGAGACTATCACCACGAATGCAAAGAGCGCAGACAACAAGGCTGCAAATGACAGCGACAGTGACCGCGAACGATCGTTCAAGACGAACTCGTCCAGCAAAAGTGAAGACAGTAGTGACGCAGTGGCAGCGGCCAAGAGTCGAGGTGTGCTGGCGGCCACAAAAGGAATGGCTCCCCAAGCAAGCAAGGCGACAGAGGACGATGTCCTCGCCCTCTCCGATGATGAAGACGACTAAATAGATCCCCATCGGCGTTGGCGCTGAAGATTGTGGTGGATAAGTCGAAGCCAGCTGGCTGTGATCTCCACGTGGGGTTAACAGCGAGATGTGGTGACTGGTGCTCTGAACGAGACCATACTTGGAGTTTCGTTTCTTGATACGAGAGGCCAGTACATTCGAATGCCAGTATACGATATCATTCTTCTTTTGTGATGTGGGTAACATGGAAGCCTGGCTGGGTTTGAATCGGACAGCCCTTGAGACTACCCGTTTCCTGGCGAGTGTCGGGAGGCGGCTAGTCCACAACTTGCGCCATCGCACCCAACCGCGTCCAGTTCGCAAGCATCCCTGCCATTCCAGCCATGAAGACTGTATCTGCTCCCACCACCGCTGTATTAGTCGCTCTCAAGGTAGCTGCGACTTCGTCAGCTGAATTGGCCGACCGGTTCTCGTCTAACTTGACTCGATCGACAGGTGCTTTCCAGCCTGATCCTGCCATCGGCGACGCGTGTCTTACCGCACATAATTTCGATCTCACTGGTGGGGAAGACTTCAAGTCGGATACACGTGGACCAACTTCGAAGGTGGCACGTGCTTTTTGAAGAGTGCTGATGGCTCTCCAGTGAGTGGTCGGTTCCTTTCGGTGCCACAAGCTGTCTGATCACCTCTTCCTACGACCCGTTCGCGATTGGGGTTGCTGACATCGACTTCCCGGGCAGGGATTTGCGATCTGCTCGCGCGAACAACGGACCCGAGTGCTTGACGATCTGCTGGGCAGCTCATGACTGCAAGGCAGCGACATGGACCAACTACCAGGGCGGCACTTGGTCGCTCAAGTCGGGAAAAGACCGCGAGGGTGTGACCTACCGAGGCGCGATGTCGTACACGCTCTTTGATGTTTGAGATCTCCAAGCGAGCCGAATATGCTGGTTTAGCTCACACAAACACCAGATAACACAGGCAAGACACGCAAATCGCTCGTAATATCGGGGCAATGAGATTGTTGGCGGCGATTACTGCATTGAGCGATGCTTTGATCACCTTCGATTTTGCGAAGTACGGAGAGCGACCAACGAGCTTCCTTTGCACGAGATAAAACCATGAAGAGCGAGAGATCAATCACTGGTCGCGTTGGTTGATCTACCTGTATCGGCCTTCTCGATCAGATCGTCGAGCATCTCCGACAACTCTGGATCGTCAGCCACCCCGAAAAACTCCGCGCGCTTGTCCGGCGTCGTCCAGTCCAGCAGCAACACCTCGTCCACGTCGGCTTGGGGAGATCGTTGTGAACACACCGCGTCTTCTCGAATGCTCTCATGTACTCGTCACTGTAGTTCGTCGCACACACGATCAGCACAGTCGTCATCTTGCCGAAAAACTCACGAACGGCAGTGTCGAGACCACGGAAGATTGCACCCAACTGATTGCATTCCTTGAGCAAACCGCTGGGCCCAAAGCTCACCGTACTGCAGTTCCTCACCGCGATACCCATGATCATTGTTTCGACCATGTCGCCGACCGTGATTCTTCGCACGAGAACCGCATCGGGGGAAGAGGACTCGGGCAGTGGCTTAAAACACACTCTGTTGGTAGGACTCGCATCCAGCTTCTCCGCGATCCCTACCATCAGCTGTGGCCACTGCTCGACACGCGCAGTGTCCGCCTCGATCAACGGGTAGTGGAGTTTGCTTTCCGTTGTAATCTTGGGCAGAAATACGACGCTCTTGGGGAACGCCACAGATTCCAGATTGCCAAACACAGTGTCTGCGCCGAAAAAGCACGGAAGAACCGTTCGCGGACTGCGGGGCTCGGAGAACAACTCTTGGAAACGCTTCAAGCAGGCCCACTGAAAGGCCGTTGCATGGGTCGGCGCCAGTCGGTGGAAATGAGCGTGGATGGTATGCAGGTAGGCACGCAGCGGCTGCACGGCGTGGACAATTGCCGTCAGGCTACGAGGGAGTGCGTACACCATCGCTTCTTTCACCGTTCCTTCCCACCCCAGTTGGCATTCGTTTTCGATGGTGAAGAACGAAGTCTTGCGCCGTTTCTTCGTGTGTTCGAGACTCAGTTTGCACCAATCCTTGCTCAAATCGATCGGTGTCCCGTCAAGTATGGAAGGCAGCCATTTCTTCACAAGCGGCAGCCACTTCCACAAGTGATAGTTGTGCAATGGATCCCGAGTAGAATCTCTAACCTCGGTGCCTCGAGGCTCATAGTCGTCGTAGGTGGCGAAGTGACGAAACGCGGCGACCATCGCGCGAGGGCGACCGCACGTTTTGCGATACACTGTCTCAGCCGCTGATGTGATCCTCGACCGGGTATGAAGCCCCCAACTGTGCGCTAGCGTTTCGGTCTTCGGGTAATCGTCCCACGTCTTGCGCAGGATCTCTT
>JAADXI010000240.1:0-30027 GCA_023337615.1 Pythium brachiatum | reverse complement strand
TCTGGCACACGATGAGTTAATTTGCACCTGCTCTAACGAAGGAACGTGTGGTTTAAACCAGTCAGCTGGTGGATCGTGCCTCTTCTTGTTTTCCTCATCCAATTCTCCAGTGGCCAATTCTTCTTCATCGCCAGCCGGAAGCAGTTGACAAAAGCAATCACGCGGTTGTTCCCACCGTCGGTCGGAAGTTCCGACTCGGAACACATCGCGCTCGGAGCACAACGCCACCATTCCAGAACAGACCTGACAGGCAACCGTGGGATTGTTCTCCGATCCCCTCGGATCGTGCGTGGCGCCTGCTCAATCTCCTCACCAAACCACTTCGGTTCTGCGTTCTGCCTTGCGTTCCAGAGAAAGCGTTCCCACCAAGTGACGCCATCGAAAGTCGCGCGAGGGGAAATCGAAATCGGTCCAGAACAACCTCCGGCAGACGACAATCGACCGCCGGTACACAAAGCACACAGCTTCAGCTTCTCCGCTTCTCCGTGACGCACAGCGCTTGGCTTGAAGGCCGCCGCGCAGTCGTACCGACTTCACTGGGTACTTCAAAACTCATCCACTGGACGCACGAGTCCCCATCTACGTTCGTGTCCCAGCCCTCGCAATCTGCATCGGTTCCACAGCCCATCGAGAACTGCTCCCCACTCTGATCTGTTCCGCGTCGTCCAGAAACGTGCTCCTACCGAAACCAGAGAACAAAGAACCCTTACCTCCTCGTCTCTCATTTTCGGATCTTCTCGCGAGCAGCTCCATTCATTCAATCCCCTGCAACAAGATCCACCATGGCGAAGACCCCGCAGAACAAGGTTCAGAAGTTCCGCTGCCCGCCGCTGTCGTCCTCGCGCAAGGAGCAGATCCGCAACGAGGCCAACGTGGCGTGCGATGACCTGCTCAAGTTCAGCGCCAGCGAGCTGCTCAACGCCAGCGGCGAAAACACGGGCGCTGGTGACGGCTTGCAGTGGGAGTTTGAGGAAGATCTCGACTCGGTGCGCATCGAAAAGGTCAAGGTCAAATCGGAAAACAAAAAGTCGATCCACTACTTCCGCGGTATCACGCAGTTCGAGGCCACGCTCGAAGAAGCCATGGAGCTGTACGAAGTGGACATCGCGCACCCGAACCTGAACCTCGAGACCAAGCTCTCGCCCGATCTGCTTCACTCGGCGATCCTGTACGAGATCAAGCCGTACGACGTGAACGAAAACACGGTGTTTATCGGCATCCGCTGGTCGGCGCTGCGCACGCCATACATGCTCGTGCGCAACCGCGACTACTGCTACTTGGAGTGC
The DNA here is from genome assembly GCA_023337615.1 of Pythium brachiatum. NCBI lineage: Eukaryota > Oomycota > Peronosporomycetes > Pythiales > Pythiaceae > Pythium > Pythium brachiatum. The sequence continues at coordinate 28,741 of JAADXI010000240.1, read as the reverse complement.
CAGCGCCAGTTCACGCTTCCCGACGGACGGCGAGGGTTTGCTAGGTGTACGCACTCGGTCAAGATCAAGAGCTGTCCGGATATGGAGAAGACTCACGGCTACGTGCGTGCGAGCATGTACCGCTCGGGCTTGGTGTTTGTGGAAAGCCGTCGTGATCGCCGCATGCTGGACGTCGTGCAAGCTGTGTACACGGACCTCAAGGGCAATGTGCCGCAATGGGTCGCGTCGGTCGGTATCCGCTCACGAATGCTCAACCTGGAACACATCAAGAAGTATATCAGCATGAAGCGCGTGGCAAACCAGTCGTTTGCGCGACGCAGCGAGATGATGGCACGCGGTAAGGCGAAGACGTGCTTTGTGTGTGTGGACGATATCGGCACGTTCAAGCGCAAGTACAACTGCCACAAGTGTGGCGAAGTGATCTGCGGCCGCTGCAAAGTCAACATGAGTGCGGATATTCCCGTCGTCGGCAAGATGAAACTCACGATCTGTAGTCTGTGCTCACTCGCGCTGAATCGCAGCATGATGCCAGAGGGCGGATCGGGAAGCAGTGAGAACCGCGGGGCGCTCGGTGGCCGACCGTTCTCCGTGGCACGTAACAACACCGACGGTATGTCGGATAGCTACTTAGAAGGCGGTGGTGGCCGTCGACGTCCTCGCGCACTGAGCCTGAACTCCTTTCACACTGCCAACTTCGACCAGACAACGATCCAGAGTTCCATGCTGTCAGCAGAAGTGTGAGTATTAGGATCTAGGAGACGTCGAGAACGTCGAGAACGTAGACCTACACAATGGCCACACCAAAGAGAAAGCCCCGTGTTCATCCATACGAACGCACGCACTAATACTATGAATCTACGCTACACACTCGAGCACTTCGAAGTACGGCCCCAGTGATGCCAGGATCGTCATACTTGTACTATCGAGCCGTTGCACTGATTGATCACAAATTCCGCGTATTTCTCCGCTTCAAGCTGCAGATTGCACCGGGAAGGATTCCGGTTGAGGTCCAGGTTTTGGACCAGGTTGAGGTCCAGGTTGAGGTCCAGGTTCAAATTGAGGTCCATGTTGCGGTCAGATTAAGGTTGAGATCCAGGTTAAGGTGGTCCAGGTTAAGGTTCAGGTTGAGGATGAGAAGCCCAAGGTCAAGTTAAGGTCCCGAGTGTGCGGATTCCTGGCGTGGTGGAGCTCCCAATACACCATGGAATCTGTGAAGAGTGCATGAATCTGTACGTACTTGCTCTTGAGCATGCACCATACTGTTCGTTAGTGTCGCTCCCATGCCTCCAAGTTAACACCGGCTCAGTGGAGCACTCCCAAGATCTTTATGAACAGTCACCATCGTGCGACCGGGCAGCTCGAGCAAACGCGACCGCTTGGGCGGACTCAGAGCCGCACGATGCACTGATCGATCTCGTTGGGGGCCAACTCACTAGATCTTCGCCTTCGACGCCCCGCTCGATCATATTCACTTGCCAATTCCTCTGTTGGCACCCAGACCAACCCTCGAAGCAACATGCGAGCACCTGCACTTCTGTCGGTCGCAGCGCTGCTTTCAGCAAGCTTGTACGAGCCATTTGCGGTGGCAGACCAGCCGCCAGGCATTGACTACCTCGGCGCTGGCTACGATTTGGTGTTCGGTAATCCCGATGGATCGGAAGACTCGTCCAGTGTCACGGACCCTGGCTTCCGCGTCCACATCATCAAGTACAACTGGTGCGTGGCTCCAATCGCTGTGTTCATCCTATCTACACCTGACGCAATTGAGGGCTTTGTACTTTGAAGGGATGAAGACTTCAATACGTGTTCAGGCCTGGAAAGCAACTGGACATGTCCACGGGAAGTCGCCATCCTCCCGCAGACAAGCTGCATGCAGCAGTCGTCGTCGAGCATGATCTCCTCCACCAAGTCGTTCCAGCGCGTGCTCCAGAAAGACTGCTCCGTGGCAGCATCCGTCAAGGGCAGCTACGGCGGATTCTCCGCGTCCGCATCGTTCAGTGGAAGCCGAGCCATGGCCACGATGCAGAACAAGATCTCCAAGGAGAAGGTGTACACTCTCCAGAGTAAGGCGGTGTGTGTGGACTACTCGGCGACGCTCAAGATGGGCATCTCGACCAACACGTTGGAGCCACTTCCTGACTTCGTCTCGGCTGTGGGTGAGCTCCCGCTTGTGTTCAACGCCTGCTTCCAGCCTACAGCGACTGGTGGTCCTTGCCCCCAGCGTGTGGACAATGGCTTTGGTGATTTGCCTCCTGTCAAGGTCGGCACTCGCCGTCTTCAAACGTCGCCTGATCTCCTCGATGACGACGATGACGACGACGACGACGATACAGTCAACGACTGCTCGTGTGACTCGAGCGTCGCCAAGTACTTCCGCTTCATTCAACTGTACGGTACACACTACACGACACGTGTGGAAATGGGCGGCAAGATCATCCATCGCGTGGAGATCAAGAGCTCGGACATCCAGACGCTTCAGAGTAAGAAAGTTGACATCGCGTACGGGGCTTCCATGAAGGCATCGTACAAGGGAGTGGGCGCGTCAGCCTCTGCGGCTGTATCGGTCAACGCTGCTAGTGCTGAAGCGACGAAGTCGTATTCCGCTGTGATGAGCGTCGCCAAGAAGGAACTCAACATCAACATTGGAGGAAGCCCGAGTGAAGACTGGCGCGAGTGGGCCAAGACAACGACGGACGCTCCCATGCCCATTCGCTATCGTCTCAGCTCGCTCTCCGACCTCATTGCCAAAGTGGATCCACGTAAGGGAGCGTTGTTTGACCAGGCGGTGGCTGACTACATCGCTGCGTACGGCAAGACATTGACGTACGATGTCACTGCCGATGCCAAGGTCATGTCGCTCGAGATCCAGTACTCGTTGAATGTTGGCAAGATGACGTCGGCCACGTTCCGCGTGATGATCGGAATCAAGGGCGATATGCTGCCGGTTACGGTAACCGTCAACGCGGTCACGGGATCATTCCGTGTGGCTGTCCCGACCAAGTACCAGATCAGCTTTGACGCATTTTCTGGCAACGTGCCGATCACTCTTGAGTACGTCACTGGCGTCTTCACTCCCAAGATGCTCATGGAGGCCAAGCGCTCGCACTCGCACTCCCACATGACGACCCACCACTCGCACTGGATCAACATGGAGGCTGAAGAGGCGATGAAGAAGAAGAAGAAGAAGGCGCCACCGGCGGTGTCCACGGCGACATCAGTGTACCTCAACACTGTGCAGCCATTTGCTGTCATGTCCGACACCACTGTCGTGCCCCTCGACGACCAGTACGCCGGCAAGCTGCTCTCGATCGGTGACGTGTGGTCCATCAACCCCATGGACTAGCTGTCCACACAGACAACTACCACTCCAGTGGCATCGTTGCCATCGTCGTCTGTGCATTTGCATTGTGGATGTGGCTTTTCTCCGCGAGGAGATGGGTACATTCGATATCAAAGGTTCCATATGCTATATCAAAGGTTCTCGTTGGCTGCTTCAACTTGGATCTGTTGCAATGCTGTTCTTAACGTACGATTGTTTCGTCAAACAGCGTTCCTAACCGATGCTTGACTTTCCGCCCATCGCCCATGACCTCACCTCATTCCATCTACGAGAGGAAGCGAAGCGTGGGGAAGTGGAAGGCAGCACTCTCTTCACGTCTGTGGGGATTCACACGGCACGTAGCGACGTCGGGAGACGCAGGACGAAGGAGACGAGATGGAAACGCCGCAGAGCGTGTTTCCGCTGGTGCCCGTGGCGGCGCTGGAGCGCGTGGTGAGTTGGCGCGATTCGACAGCGAAAGGTCGTGGGTAACATGGGTGAAGACTCACTATGGAAATGGCTGCTGCGTGTTTTTCTAGCTTGATATCTGCGACCAGAACGTGGAGTCAGCGTCAGATTGGCTGCTGGAGAATGACTGGCAAGAGCTGATTGACGAAGAGGACGAGCAGGGCGGTGGTGCCGCTGCTGCAGACGCGGATGGTGGTGCAGATGCGGAGGAGGAGGAAGAAGAAGTCCAGGACAGGGCGAATGGCCATGCGGTAGCCCACAACGGCGGTGCATTGCCGCGTCTCAGTGGAGCTACTGGTGGAGCAGCGTCGAGTGTGTTCGCTCGAATTCAAGCGGCACGAGCTGCGGTGGCGTCGCCGGCATCCAGTAACGGCGAACCGAGAGGGCTGACCATGGCGGTGTCGACTGAATCCGCTCCACCCCGTGCAGCGCATGGCCACACTGAGGCTACTGGCGCTGCAGCGGGTACTGCCGCTCATGAGCGCACGCACCATCACCACCACCGCCTTCACGTACGCCACCGTGACGAGTACGGCGGTGCCGTGGATCCGGATGCTGACAGCGAAGATGGGGATGAAGAAGAGGAAGATGAAGACGACGACGATGATGATGACGATGATGATGACGACGATGGCGATGCTAACTCGTACTACGACTCCAGCGACGAATCGTTCTTCCACAACTCGATGCCGCCGTTGACGAAGCGTGTGAAGGTCGCGCGGGATGACAAAGAGGCGAATCTTGAGAGGGATGAGTACTTTTGGGCGTCGTTCGATGGACAAGTCGTGCCAAAGACGCTGATTGGTGAGTATTCTCCACTGCTGGTTTGCTGGATCATGGTTATGCTAACGGTTGTGCTGTAGCTCTCCTAAACACGACGCTGACGAAGCTGGCTCACAGTTCAGTGCTGTTGTTGAAGCAATCATCAAAGCAAGTTGATGAGGTACGATTCAACGCTGCTGTAGCGCAATGCCAACTTCTGGTCTGATCTGGAGTGTCTTTCAGGAGGAGGCTCATCGGCATTTGAAATCGATTTTGATCCGAGCGGAGGAACGGGCCACCAACTCTCGAGAGAGGAGAGGAATCGACGACCACGTTCGACCAGGCAGCATGCTCAGCAGGATCTTGAACGCATCGCCGTCGTACGCCAATCCAGAAGAGACGTCGCATGCAGGCCAGAAGCGAAAGCGTGTGGATGAGCCGTCGTCAGCTGCGCCAATCGGATTCTTTGTGAGTTCGTGCTGTGGATTCTATCTCGCTGATCTGGAGCTGTTCCTGACGACTATCATACAAATCGTGTAGGCGCACTTCTTCTCAATCGCTGACTTGGACATGGTGTGGCGGTCGATGCTCCACGCACACGTTTTCAACGGACGCTTCGGTGACTTGATCGAGTTTCATGCGTCGGCAACGGGAACGTACGTGTCGCTTGGGTCTTGACCAGGAGTACATGGTGTCTAGAGAGCTGATGTGGATCTCCTACAGGAACGCAAGACGGGATTTCGACGAGCTCATGCACATCCACACGAACGTGTCTTCGTCAGCTCGATCTGCGGCGGCTGGAGCATCTACCCTGTCCGGTTTGAAGTGCTGTTTGTTGCTGCCATGCGAAGCCGCACAGGAAGAGATCTTTCGAGTGGGCAAGCACCTCCACACGCTGCTGAAGCTTCCAGGAAGCTTATACTATCGAACGCTCGAGACGCAGAACGCCGTTGGGGCGGGCAACATTCGCGACAACAATCCTGCGGATCTGCTGAACGAAGACGGCAAGCTGACTGAAGACTCATTCCGGCGGTTTGCCCGTTACCGGATCAGAAAGGAAGAGGTGCGTTGCCATTGACTCTATATCATCACGTCCCGCAGGAAGAACTCACGCGGTGTGTTTTGTATGACGCTTAGGTGGAAGCGGATGCGAAAAGCGAGAAGGAAGCCGCGGGTCCAGACCACTTTCTCGCGTACCAGCAGCAACGCAAAGTGGACCACTGCCTGCAGTATCTGGAGAAGGACAAGTGGGTGCTGCGTATGTCTGGATGAAGAGAGAGACAGTTAGAAGCCTCTGCAGTGTGGTGGCATGCGTGTGGTAGTGCGTGTGGCAAGAGCAACGCAGTTATTATGATGAAGAGCTCACTTTACGCACGGGATTTTCAGCATCAAGTTCAGCTAGATGGCTACAGTGTGTATACAGTGGTATACGTGCGTGATGGACAGGTGAGTCCAGCAGTATACACTTCTCGAGAAGCTGCAGGTTCAATGGCAGAGAGCAAGGGGTAGGGATATTCTACAAGGATCATGCTACGTATCTCTCAATCTGCAACCTTCCTCACCTTGATCAGAACTGCTCTGGTGTGTAACATTTCCAAATGAGGGGTTTTGGAGATCGCCAGCTGGAGGTGTGGTACACAAATCGAGGTGGCCATTGTGTCCAGAGCTCTGGAGCAGAACTCTGGACCGGACTCTGGACACCACGACCAACAAGTGACCCGCTCGGCGGACAGCTCGTCGACGCGACGGACACGCCTCGCGTTGCATCACCATTGCACTGCACTGCGCTGCATTGCACTGCATCGCATCGCCGTGCCTCGCGTCGTATCGTAACGCTCCACGTTACTGTCGTCGCGGACGCTCAGCGTGCGTGCGTGCGTGTAGCACTACCTCCGTCGCGACTGGCGACTCTTTGCTTGGATCCTACTATCACTATCCGCGTGAGTTCGGTGCTGCAGTTCGGTGGCCAGCCACTGACGAGCAGCTCCTCACACAAGAGCGAAGAGCCACCGGCGACTGAGCCGATCCAGCACAGCAGCAGAGAGTGTGCGCGACACGTGGGCGGCCATCCAGGCGGCGTGTTCTAGAGCGGCAGTTGCGAGGACATTCTCACGGCCTCTGTCACAGACTCACAGGTGGGAGAGGCGGCGTCAGCGACCAGTGACGTGTGATGCTGGCGCGCGTGTACTCGAAGAAGAAGAAGCGCCCGTTGGTTCTCACGGACGGCGACAGTGGAAGCGCGGAGTACAGCGCAGGCATGCCGCGGCCTCCAATGATGCAGCACCAACAGCATCAGCAGCACCAGCACCAGCACCAGCAGGGATCCTACGACGTGGCGCCGCCGCGGACGTCGCGGATGTCGCGCGTCTCGCACGTGTTTGGCGGCGGCAAAGAGAAAGACGGCGAGCAGCGCAAGACCACGGGCTTAGTGAAGCGCGTATTCGGCAAGAAAGAACAACGCGCACCGAGCGACTACGGCGCCGCCAAGTTTAACGGCGGTGGCGTGATGTACAGCGAAGAAGACGAGTGCGATTTCGACGAGCACGACCATGTCGAGAGCGAAGAAGAAGAAGAAGAGCCCGAGATGCTGCGTCCGCGAAGGCGGTTTGTGCGCTCAGGGCTCTCCACGTACGAGCAGTTGATCTCCAAGAACTCGATGGGCCGGCGCTTCAGTCGGCGGTCAGCTTCCGACAAGACCCCGTCGCCTATGACAGACCCTACGACTGGGCGTAAGACGACTGTCGTAGGTGGCCCTGCGTCGCCAGTGTACGATGAGAATTCGCCAGTGAATCGGGAAGAGCGTGGGGCGTCTGGTGATGTCGGGAAGGCCACGAACATGTCGTCGCTGTCCAGTGCATTACAGGAGGTGATCCACAGCCGCCCCACGGCGCTCAAGAGCGTGGTGGACCCATCAGCGCGACCGACGCGCGTGCAGAAGTCGTTTGTCGTGGAGCAGAACGCCAATGGGGACTTTTTCGTGGCGTCCCGACGCGTGCCGGACCAGCCAGTGCGACAGACAAAGGACGACTCGTTCATTGAGACCATGGCGGCTACCGACGCGGAATTCCAGCTCCACCAAGCGGCGGCAGCGCCAGGACGAAGGTCCGATATGGATTTCCTGTACAGGAACAAGCGCAGCTCCTCAAACGCGCTCGCTACTGTATCGGGGACCTCACCTGGCACTACTGTGTCGTCGACTGCGACGTTGCTGGCAATGGGTAAGGCAGGTATTCGACGAAGACTCAGTGGCGCAGATCGAGGTATGGACACCATCAGCAATACGCCCATTGCGACAGCGGGGCCTCCTGGACGGAGATCATCCAATGCAGGCAAGGCACGGGATCCACACTATACTGGTCAGACTGTGATGAACCACATGGCTATGATGTACATGGATCACATGCGCAACCGTAGCGCGTCGCAAACCAGTGACGGGTATCCTGCGATCATCCGTGGACGCAAGGAAAGCACGGCGATGTTACAAGCGCGGTCCTCGTTCGAAGACATTGATGCCGTGCCGATGAGTATGGAGGATCTGATGGACAGCAAGCCACCGACCGTGGACGCTGGGCCGATGACGATGGACGAGTTCATGTTTGATGCACCGCCACCGCCTCCTCCTCCTCCTATTGTGCGAAAGAATTCAGGAGGCAAGTCGTCTCGATCCAAGCGTGCGAGTAGTAAGGCGGAGATCGTCGACAAGGAGGAAGAGGAGGAAGTCGAGAATATGTTCACACAATCGTTCCGCAACCTGAAAGACGTGGATGCGCTCAAGCGAAGCCGGTCATTTGAAGAAGACGAAAAGGTGACGACAACGACGGAAGAGACCGAGACCGAAGAAGAGTACCCGGATTACGCGCAGCAGCGCAACACGGACGACTATGGAAGCAGCTACGACAGCAGCAACTACGGCAGCAGTTACGAGGACGACGCGGCCGTGCGCACCAGCAACATCTCCGAGTTCCTCGGTGGCTTCAAGAGCCGCAACTCCATGAACCGGAATTCACTGGGAGGGCGCAACTCGGCTGGGCGCAACTCGGACTTTGTGTCGCGAGCCGCGCGGTCGCTGCGCAACAGTCGAAAAGTGGCCCAGGAATCCGCCAAGATCTCGTCCGAGCTCTCGCGCAAGCTGCGGGAAGCGCGTGCGCGTGTTCCCATGGATCTGCGTGGTGAACCACACACTGCTCACAAGAAGCGTGGCTTTTTGAGCCGTGAAGGCAAGCGTGTGCGCTTCGACATGAACAACTATATCCGTGAGTTTGAAGTGATCGAGCCGGAGCCGAGCGACGACGACAACGAAGTGCAGCGGTGGCAGCAACGCGACAGTGAGATGGACGACGATGAGGACGAAGAGGACGAAGAGGAGTACGAGAACAGCACGGACGATGACTGTGGAGACTTTGGTGTGCCGATCCCGGGCGCTGTGCTCAAGGCCGCGATGAACGACGCGACGGCCTTCTACTCGAACATGCCCCCGGCGTCGACGACTGGCATGGCGTATGGAGCTCCCGCACGGATGTCGAACGGCGGAGCGAAGCGCGTGGAGGAGGACAAGCGCGTGTCGGTGGTGAGCCGCAAGTCGAACGGCAACCAGTTCGAAATCCTTCTGTGAGGAGGCTGAATCCGTGAATCGCGACGCCCGACAGCAGTATTTATCTGTGCAAAAACTATCATTTTGACGGCAGCCTCGAATTGGAGTGAGGTGTCGTCTGGACATGCGTACTGAAGCCGACGCTGTGAATAACAAAGTAAAGAAACGAGTTTCATTTGTTCGCGTGGGTGAGTCTATATATGTGTGTGGCGCTCCTGGAGCTACAAGATGTCCAGGCACCTCCACAACGATTCACGCCAGCATCATTCACCTGCTATGTCTTACTACGTAGTAATAGTACACAGGATGATCACAGATCAGCGAGATCCATCTCCTTGGCGATCTGGTGGAGAAATGATCGCGTCCATCGCTGCGGGAAGCGCCGTGCCTCAATAAACTCCTGCAGTCGTTGCTCTCGCTGTCGCAGTCGTCCCAGCAGCTCCTTCAGAGCCTTCCGCACCAGTGGCTCCTGTGTGGTTGAGAAGAACTGCGTGTCGCCGTTGAAAAGACAGCAGCCGATGATCGCCGAGATGGGCAGCGTCCGAGCAGCACCGAAGAAAGTCCTGGACTGAATATGCAACGGTGTCTGTAGAACCGTCGCCTGTCGGCCGAACAAGGAGAGAGCCGTGCACGCAAACGACAGGTTCACAACGTTCGCGAGTACCGGAGTCGCTGTGTTTTTCGCAATTGCCAGCAGCAGCGAGTCGGCCTCCAAGTCGGTCAGCGCCAAGATCGTGCCGTCTTCATACAGCACAAGCACATCGATCAAGCGCAGGTAGCCGTTCCAGACCATTTTGCTTTGCGCAGACGCAGTGGACGGCGGTAGGATCACAGTCGACCAAAAGTTGGTGAACACATTTGTGAGACTCCAGGCGATGTTCGTGGCACAATCATCCGGGTGGATCCACTTGGCGGCAGCGTCTCTTAAGCTGATCAAGGAAACGCCGACGGGTTGGACATTCTTCACAGACGGGTACGACAGGATCTTGGAGACATCCCACGGAATCTCTGCGGCTGGCTGGAGCTCGGGGCCTCGTTCTTCAGCGTGTACTTCCTCTTCCTCCTCAACTTGCAGCTCGCGCTCGCACTCTTCTCCGTAGGAACTCACATGCACTTCGTCTTCGTAGCCGTAGGTGAACGCTCGGTCATCGATGCGGTCAAAGACTTGTTCGACCTTGTCCTCCACAACATTGCGCTCAATCACGTGGTCCATTCGTTCGCGGATGATATCGTAGATCAACTCGTCCGTCTGGGCGGCGTTGTACTGGCTTTCGAGTCTCCAATCGTCGGCTTGGAGTTCGTCCGTGACGTCCGCTTCTTTAGCACAGAACTGGAGACCGTTCTGAGCCCATTCGAGCAAGCCGAGCGTACACTGTTGTTGGGTGTTCTCCACGACCCAGTTGAGCACATCCACGAGTCCAATGGCCACAGTTTTTGCGTTTGGCTTGGCTGCCATTGTTTTCACTGTCGAAGCTGGCTCTGGAGCGCTCTTCAACTGCGCGATGCTGTTCTTCACTTCGTTCATACTCGTCAGCCACAGCTTCTGGTTACGACCAAGCTGCCGCATTCGACCGGCGCCTTGCATCAGTTTGTCCTTGGTGATCATCGGACCCAGTGTCAGCATAGCCACGGCGTCAGTACGAAGTTTCATATCGGACCCACGCGAACGCGCTTCGTCGAAGATCACAAACGTATCGCGCTCGTGAAGAGAAGACGTCTTGAGCGGACGAAGCACTTGACGCTCACGCTCCAGCACGACCCAGCAGTCGAACTCCTTCCGCGTGTCGTAGTAGGTGACGCCAGCAGCTTCATCGATCGCCACACCAGCCAGCAGAGCTCCCGTGTCAATTAGCGCCAGGCACTTCTTCGTCAAAGCGTGGATCAACAAGATCTGCCACATGGCCTTGCTGGGAGTCGCCGTAGTCGCTCCACTGTTGACGATAGCACTGGCTAGCTCGCTTTGTGGCTGCCAATCCGATAGCACCTCGTATCCAACCGTCGACGTGAGGAGCAGATCGATCATCTTGCCATTCGTGCCTCGTAGCGACGGCTCGTTCGGCTCTCGCTGCGCCACAGCCACTGGTAGCAAGCGATGCGTGTCGTTCATACCCGAGAATCCGATGTTTGTTGGACCGCGTACCAGGTCCCAGGCGCTTCTGGAAAGCCGTTCAGGATACTGCTTCGTGTCACGCGGGAACACCAAGCGGTTCAAGAAGAAGTTGATGATCTCCATCAAGTAGCGGAACGCGCTGCACACAATCGAGAACTGGTGGGAGTTGTCGAGACTGATATGGTCGAGCTTACTGAGCATATCTCGATGGCGGGGATCGACGTGGGACTGGATGGAGTCAAACCATTCATCGTACAGGCGATTGCGCTCCGAGTAGTCAAGACGAAGCAGCATCTCGAGCGACTTGCGGATATCCTTGTCAGTGAGACCAGCGTGGTAATACGCCAGTAACGTCAGTGTGATGCTGACATCGGGATGGCTGAATTCCGAACGCTCTGCTGGAAGATCGGCGGCGGTAAACGGAATTGCGAGAGACTTGGCACGAGTCCCAGGATCAGGGAGGCCGAATGTGACGCGATTCCGTTTCTCGAGGCAGCTTTCGAGAACTCCGTACGCGAGCAGGCCACGCAGAGAGAGGAGCTGTTGCTTTGCTCCTTCAATACCCACTGGTAGCAGCTTCGCGATCGAGTCAGCCGCCACACTCGAGTCACAGATCGCCTGGATCAACAGCGCTCGAGTGGCGAGATCTTTCTTCGCAATGACATTAAGCCACACCATCTCGAACGGAGCCTGGTCAATCAGATCTTCAAGCAGTGCTTTCTTCAGAGAGTGGCGGCTCTTCACGGTTCCTTCAATAGCAGCGTTCAAACGGAATCCGTCGAATGCGCCACAGCGCTCGTTGTACTCGGGCTGGACGCAAAACAGATCTGGCGACTGTCTCAACACCTCTTGGACTCGTGAGCTCTTCTCGCTTGTCAGTACACGCAGAAGAGCTTGAGCAGCAAGCCATCGCGACGAGCCACCGTCCAGGAGCATTGGGGTGCCGACAGCGTAGACAAGGTGATATTTGTGATGGAGCAGCGCGTCGCTCTCATCAAAGATGTCGATGTACTGCTTGGTGTCCATGAGCTCATCCAGAGCCTCACAGATCGCTTCCGCGTCGTCCACATCTGCGGTTTCTAGTTCCAGTCGCTTCAACTCCAGCGACAATCGATGCTCCGGAGCCATGATCAGCAGTCCGCCCGTCTCGTTGGCTTCATCAACTGCTTCTTGCATGAGCTGGACGGAGCGTAAGTTCAGCTCAACGCTTCGGTTGAACTGTAACTCCACACACGGAAGGCGGAGAGTCCCGGAGGACAGCACGCGATGCATGAATTGACGCGTCTCACTCAGTAGTGGGGACAAGAAGTGCGTCCTCACCACGCGGTCTGTGACGTTGTACCGGTAGTACAGAAACAGCATCGGCAGGATCACACGAGTCTTGCCTCGCCCCATGTTGAGCTGGCAGATACTTCCCGGATTCTCGATCAAGTGGCGCGCGATAACGTACTGCTCCGGTCGAATCTGGAGGCGGCCTTCCACTTCAAACACGAGCCAATACGGGTGTTCCTCGGGGCTCCACTGACGCACGCACGCCAGCTCTTCGACGAAGTACTCAACGGGGGGTGCTAGTTTTAGCGCGGCTCGGCTGATGATGCGTTCCAGTTTGTCTTCAAGCACACAAATGTCCATGAAGAGCAGCGCCGCCTCTTTAAAACGAAGTCGACTTTGCGCGCTAAATCGCGGCGCGAAGTGGAGAAGAACTTCATCGTCGAGTACGGAGCGCATGATGTCAGCAATCGTCATCGTTGGTAGTCGGTTGACGCGGCTGAGAAGGCGCTCTCTCCAGCCCTGTTGAGCGCGAGTGACCGAATCTTGCAGGTACTGAAGAAGGCGATCGCGCTTCTCGACAACTCGTCGATGGCTCGCACTTACAGCAGCACGCATGTCAGCAATCCAACCCTTCAATTTTCCGTCTGGATGTTGGTGGTGGGACTTCCAGCTATCCTCGAGCTCCCCCATGATGCCGATACTGGTCTTGTTCGAGCGATGCTGGGAGAGTGGAAAGCCAGGTAGCCGCGTCGAGTCCGAGCGCTTGTTGGTTATCAACGCCAACAACTTCTTCTCCTCTTCTCTGGCAAAGTCTTTCTTCACTGGGATGCTGTCCATCTCGACCACGGGCAGATCCAATTGTTGCCACACCAATACATTTCGATGGAGTACGGACAACGCACCAAGGAAATCCCATTCTTCTGAGACCGTGAGTCCTTGGCGAAGCATGTTGACAGGAACTTGCGACGTCGCCGAGATCGTCAGTTGATCCAGTTCGGCGTTGACATCCACTACACTGTCGCCACTGTCGTTGTCTTGGAGTAGAAACCCGAGGCGGCTCGACTTCCTGAGCAAGTGGCTGACCATCAATGCCAGCACTGGCGTGTGTCTGCTGCCGTATTTCTTGATCGTCAGCAAATGGTCCTTCGCCTCTGTAGAGAATGGACGACTTGATGAGCATCCGCGGAGCACTTCGAGAGCTGCCTCACCACCAGTCATCTTCAGTGCTGAGAAGGGAAGGAAATCACCGCTTGCAGCGTACAATGCCGCCAGTTGGAGTCGCGATTCGATCGTCTCGGCGGTCAATACCAGCATTCGATTGTGCTCATCGAAAACGTTCGTTGCAATAGTCGCGGCAGCTTGAGCTGGCAGCGTGATGTCGATCGTTCCATTCCCCGCAGATTCGTACACGTTGCCCACCGGCACAAGAAGCTTCCGCTTTGCACTTGTGCAGTCGTTTTTCGCGTTCTCTAGCACGGGATACCGCCGGAAGCGACACATTTGATCGTGTAGCTGCTGCCCCGATGCGAGAACGTAGCCATCGAATTCCACTGACGCAATTTGATTCGAGCGAGTGTCGGTTTGCACGAAGCGGATACCGTAGCGCGGAAGTTCGATTTCGATTGCATTCGTTGGAGACTTGAGAAAGTGCGTGAATCGAGTCTCTTCGAACTTCATGAAAGTTCTCTGGAGCTCGTCGCTGGGTATAACGAACGCGCGGTATCGCTCTTTTGTGGCTCGTGAAACGATCTCGTCAAATGGAAGTGTCTGATCTGCGCGGGGGACTTGGAAGCAGGCTGCCCTGTCAAATACTGAGAGCTTCACCACAAAGGAGACTTGTTTCTTCTTGATATCCCACGGACGCAGCAGTACACACGATTTCGCGGGCCAGTACCAATGAGAGTACAGCTCGACTAGGCGCGTTGGGAACACATTCGCAAGTGCTGAAATCCATCCTTGGCGACAAGACTGGAGAGGTTTCAACAGAGTCGGGTATACCGCGCTATCACTTTCCTCAATAACGAGCTCTCCAGACACGACTTGGAAGCGATACAAGCAACCGTAGAATGGCTGCACCGACTCGAAGATCCCGTTCTTCGACGCAGCGACTTCAAAGTCTTGGTCTCCGAATAATTTCACATATTGTGGCATCGAGCGAAGCTCTCGTGGCAAGCCACCGGGTGGCGCACCATCGATGAGCAGTGATCCAGTGAAGATATTGAGAAGATAATGGCGCTCGTCACTCGGGTCGGTCGCTTCCAAGCAACTTGAGACACATTCCATGGCTTCCTTGCTCACAGGCACGCGACTCCATGACAGAGTAGTGGGGATTCTGGCGTTGACGAGTTGACACAATGGTATAAGCTTGGATCGGTTCTTCAACAAATACTCAGCCAGATCGGTCACTCGGTCAGCGATGATCCCTTGGACTTCAGCATCGACCTTGCTCACGAGTGTTTGAAGCGAGCTGCCTCCGGCAAACAGGAACGATTCTGGAATAGCACGAGAAGCTCACAGATTTCCTGCGCCTCTGCATCGGTCGACTGACGGCCTAATCGATAGCTCAGAATCGCATAGCCGTAGAGAAGACACTCCCGCGCACGAAGCTCAATCCCCTCAGCAGTTGGGACGCCCTTCTCCCGCTCCTCGCGAGTTTCAGCCGCCCACGCGCGAGCAATGGAAGCAAGCTCGAGTCGGGGGGAATTGTCGGGTGAGGAAAACTCACACAGGAACCCAGCCAGCTTCGCCAGTAATGGAATCGAGCTCCACCGTCTCGGAGATGCGCGTACGTCGAACACGAGCTGATACAGCGATGCATGGAATTCCTTGAGAGCTTGGGGCTGCCGCAATTCGCCACTCCACGTGAACTTCGGCTCTACTCCGTCTGATAGCTCACCAACTTGAAACAGAGCTTGTTGTACCACGGTGTCGACGACAGCGTTGGACCACTCCAATGTATCGCCTTCAACTGCTGCATAGACCTTGCGTAGCTGCTGCAACGGATAGGCACGAATCGCGCCAAGCGCTGAAAATGCTTTGAAATCTCGAATTGCTTCGCCTGCGTCGTCCGCCTTCGCGTACGGTATGTTTGACCGCGTTGCACCCCCTGGATATGCATTCGCCCACTGATAATTCACGCGGTCGCCTTCAACTGTCGGTACTTTCGCCGTGAAGTGGGATCTTGTCGTTTCGACTTTGATGGCGAATGGATTCACCTCAACGCCATGATGGTCCGCCCACACGATCTGGGTCGCATTCACACTTGGATACCACGCACACGACCTCACGAATGAATCGCGGGATCCAACTCGGTCAATCGTCGTCTGCCCATACGACTTTGGGACCTCCAGAGCAGCAGGGAACTCCTTGAGAAAATATTGGTCCACCGTGAAAGTTGACGATCCTTTTCTTGCAGAGAAGTGGTCGGTCCACGACGTTCCACACTGCCGTTCGACCTTGATGCTTTGGCTCACAGAGACATCCATCGGGCCCAAAGCTCGCTGCGCACGTCCACAGAGTTCAACGACCAGCTCGACATTGTACGGCATTTTGAGGTAGCACATGACCTCGAGTGCGTCGTCTCGATTCTCGGGGAGAGGACTCACGACAAACTCGGGCATCTGCACAAGATCCTTGATCAGCCGCTTTCGGTACGTGATCGCGCTTCGACAACGTTGTAACTCCTGCTTTTGCTTCCCCAATGTGTGGCTGTACTCATAGCGGTGTGTGTAAATCCCGTTCGCGGCGTCTTCTTTACGGAGCTCTTGTAGTCGCTCCACTTCTTCTGCCACCGCTTCTTCGTATACCTGAGCTTCAGCTTGATATTCTTTGATCTCGCGCCGCGCCTCAGATACTTGTGTCTTGCGTGTTTGAATCACACTCCACACTGCGTCGATGTGACGTTGCCACGTCTCAATGACTTCGTCATACGCCGAGACAAGCGTTGCCAGCGATCTTCCCATCTGCCGAGCAAACTTGCGCGTACCGTCGTGATTTCCCATGTCGAAAACAGGCGGTCCAGTAGCTTTGTTATTGAAGCCATGAATATACTGGGCAACCCGAAGTAAAGCTTGTCGGCTTGATGCTTCATCCAGCACGCAGACTTCCAGTCGCTTCCAGTCGAGCGCGATCTTGTACTCCTTCAAGATGGGATATTCCGCACTACACGCATGGTGGGCGAGATAAAACGCGACGAACGAAAGCAGCAGCGTTTGGCTCTGCATCTTGATCCGCGCCATCTCGTCATAGTTTGGAAGACGCGTGACAGCCACGATGTTGTCGGTGTACCATTTCAGGACCAAGTAGTAGCCGTAGCACGTGAGCGTATGCGGTCGCTTTGTACTGTGCAGCGTCTCCGAAGCTTTGTAGAAGTAGACTTCGATCGTTCGAAGTGTATTGAGAACCGTCGAAGTAATCTTGGCCACATCTGCGTCTTTGATTTTCTCCAGAATAGCGTTCATGTCGGACTCGTGCGGCTTCATGAATACGTAACGACTCACATTTCGAAGCACCGACTCCCGTAAACCCGCAGATGCACCACTGGCTGTCGAGAACTCGTGGCGTTCGGGTGCGGATAGTTCGTGGGCCATCACGTTTGCTTGAGCCATCGTCGCCATGGTCGTTCGGCTTGCTAATGGGTAGCAACTCGCTCGATGATCGTTCCACTTCTGTGCCATCGTATCCAAATCCAGCCGCCACTGTCGACACTTTTCATCCACGCCAGTGACGTCGTAGCCGTCGGAGCCCAACTCGAACGCACGCCCGACGATTGCGTCGAGCACTTGGAAGCACTGGTTCAGTGGCTTCCATACCGTAATAGGGACGGGCACAGTCGTTGTCGCTGCGCTGATTGTCGATCGGACCGCTGCCATCTCCGTCACCAGCAGCTTCGAAAACAGCTCAATCTCAAACCGCTTGAACAGACTGCCGTTTGCCGGAAGCGACTGCTCGAACACAGCGCTGACGATCCACCAGCACGTATCACGAGGTTCTCCGCCGGTATGCTTGCCCACATCCGTCATGCCGCCCGTTGGTAGATGCTTCATAACACTTCCTTCTGTTTTTGTTTGTGCATCCACTGCGTTGCGGGCTAGCGACGCCAGAAACGTGGGTGTCTTCTGGTGGCCTGGCGTCTCCTTGTTCGCAGCACTGCGGCTGCTGCCCGTGCGCTTGGACGCCTCGGCGATTTCTTGATGCAGCGCACCGACAAATGAGGCTAGTTTCTCAGTGTCCAGTTTACCACAGTAAATGACGGCGTGCTTGGTCGGTACGGCGCTATAGAAGCTCTTGCCACCTTCGTCTGGGAAATGGATCACGCGCTTCCAGCCGTCCAGCGCAACGAGTCGAACCATTAGCGTGCCGACACCCACGCTTTCCACCTGCAGCGCGGCCGCGTACTGTGGGAACCACTCCTCCGTCCACACGTCGCCGCGCTTTGGCTCATAGCGACGATCCACCCGCAGCTGCTCGATCCCTTCCTTTAGCAGCGCACAGTCCGTCTCGGTGAACACGCCCAACGGCGTCTTGCGGTCTTGAACAAGCGGATCTAAGTGCAGTCACGAGCGCAGTCGCCTTGTTGTTATCGCCTTCACAGTCGCGTCCGTGTCGATCAGCGCGCCCTTGTGCGCACCACCAGTCGCCTTGATACCACGGACAGCCTCCTCCACTTTCTTCACAAGCGAGCGGCACGTGAGTTCGTCCTGGACGCTCGTTCTGGAAGTGGAAAATGGCGTTGAGCGACGCCATTTCGTTCGCGTCGCCTCACACACAAACGCCTGCACGACACCACACACACACTGTAGACTCACACACGGAGTAGACGCAGACGTAGTAGATGTAGTAGACGCACAGGTCTCGTCGCGCGTGGAGATGGAGACGGAGAGATGGATGGATCCCTTCACTTTGTATCGTTGTACCTACCTATACAACTGCAGCGATTGGATTGGTGTGACGTATGATACTGCAACGGGTTCGTCCTAGTGGACGGACGCCATCGGGTTTTCAAGGACACCAACCCGACCCGTTTCGATGCGAGACTATTATACCTCGTAGAATGCAGAGTGAAGCCATATTATATCTCGCATCATCACCCAAATACCCAATGTGTTTTTGTGATCTGTTGACCTCCATTTTGATCCACATGCTGATCATTGGCGCGATCCAGTATTTTGGAATTAATTGGGATTGACAATACAGTAGTAATGGCCGTGCTCGCGACGTCGCTGCGTCGCCTGCGTGGAAGCAGCGCGCTCGCGCAACGCACGAGCGTCATGGCTGTGGGCTGCGCGTGTGTGGAGCCAACGGCGGCGGCTGTGTGGCTGCAGAGCGCGCGCCACATGGGTCGCGGCCCGACCATCCAGGGCAAGAAGAACGCCACGGACGCCGTACGTTTGGCTGCTGTGGCTGGATATGTGCACGCTATACTGCGGGTGCTAATGGACTCATCATGTGACTGACACCAGAAACGCACGGCGATGAACAACAAGCTCGCGCGCGAGCTCACGGTCGTGTCCAAGATGGTGAACGGCGACAAGGAGAACGTGGTGCGTGCGGGCTTTTGGATAGGATAGCCATCGCGTTACAGACGCATGCACACTGAAGACATCGTATGCTTCTAATGTTTAAAACAGCGTCTCCAGTCGGCGATCTCCAAGGCCAAGGCGGCCAACATGCCCAAAGACCGGATCGACGCGGCGATCAAGCGCGGCGTGGACAGCAAGGACGCCATGAACGCGGAGACCGTGCTGTACGAGGCTGCCGGGCCAGGCGGCAGTGCGCTCATGGTATTCCTATGCTCAGTACTGTACGATCTATGGGTCGAGAACGTCCGCTGACAGAAGCCGATGCTGCTCGCTTGCATTGTGCTGTTATAGATTGAGACGCTCACGGACAACAAGCGCCGCACGGCGCCGGCGCTTCGTCACATTCTGGGAAAGTACGACAGCGCGTTGAGCTCGGTGGCGTGGATGTTTGAACGCAAGGGCTACTTGGAGATCGATCTGTCCAAGACTGAGATGCCTGTGGACGACGAGGACGCGCTGATGGAAGTCGCGGTAAGTTGGCGACCATACTGAGCCACTCCTGGACTAAGGACTGTGGGGCTGATGATGAACTGATTATATCCATATGCATGCAGTTGGAGGCTGGAGCGGAGGACGTGGAGTCGCGTGACGGCATCGCGCAAGTCACGTGTGAGCCGACGGAGCTGGCGCAAGTGCGCGACGCGTTCACAGCCGCCGGTCTCGAGCCGTCGATCGTGGAGCTGATCTACCACCCGAAGGAGTTCATGGACCTGCCCGCCGAGCAGATGGAGGCCTTTGAGAAGCTCGTGGACGCGCTGAACGACAACGAAGACGTGAACACGATCCACCACAACGTCAACGAGTAGGAGAGCGCCGTCATAGTCATCGACCTCTCCACGTCGGTCAGGATGGTGCTGAGTACCAGTAGCGAATACACTGCGAGGAGGAGATGAACAACGTTGGGTGTGTGTGCTTTGCTATCTGCGTAGGCTGGTTCTCAAGCAAGGTTTGGTCCAGGGAGCTGATGATTGATGCACTGGTGAGTCACCGTTGGAATTCCCATGCCATTTAGTACTCGCTATAAATATCAGCGTCGTCCATGCGCGTGCTCGCTCATCTGAAGACCACGCTATTAGGCGCGCAGGCTGCACGTGGACTGACCACTGACAGCCATGGATCCACAGCAGCAGCAGCAGCAGCGGCCGCTGTCGGCTCGAAGTGCGGCGCTGCCTCTGGCGGACCGCGTCACGCTGTACTGCCGGCAAACCAGCGCCGCTAATAATGCCGCTGTGATGCGCAACACGCTGAAGCCGTCGGCGGAAGAAATGCTTGAGTTCTTGCAGCGAGACGCCAACGCTGAAGCAGTTTACAGCAACGCGACGCTCCTGCGCGTGCTGCTGACCGACAGCGACTACGACAGCGTCAGCCGCGAGGTCTTGAGTCTCAGCGACGCGATCGAGTGGCACAGCCAGCACGCCAACGCGCAAACTCAGCCGCAGTCCCCGTCAGCATCTAATGTTATCGAGATGATGCTCCAGTCAGCGCACGTGTTTTCACCCGACCAGGTCAGTGCAGCAAAGCAACTCGTCGTTGAGCGTGGGCTCGAGAGCTTTATACGAAGTGCTCAAGAGCCTGAGGAGCGTAGCAGTGGTGACGAGAGCGACCGCCGCGAAGAAGAATATGATAACTCAGGCTGTAGTTACGGCCACTGCGGGGACGAGCAGGAGATAGCTGCATTCCTAGACAAGAGCGAGTCGCAAGGCGATGAAAAGGCTGAGTCGGATGTCGAGATGGCGGTTGTGAGTGAAGGCAGTGGACACACGAGTCACGAAGCGCCATGTCCAAGCACTCCACCGCGGTTGATGGAAGAGCACCAGCAACGCATCGGAGATCTGGATCAAGGGCAGGCACCAATCGTTGGCGCTCTACCTGAAGAATATAACACCAGTGTTGTGGTTGTGACCCAGGACCAACAACAAACACTGGAAGACCTTCCGGTGCTTGTAATGGCAGTCAGCGACGAAACCCACGCCGCTGATTGTCCGATCAAATCCGAAGCTTTCGCTGCAGATGCTGAGGAAGATCCCAACTCATTCAGTCAAGAACCACAAGAGGAGCTGCCAGCCACGCTGACCCAGTCATCTCCAGTATGTGACGCTGGTGAAGACGGCACGGAGGAGGTGCGTGCAGTGGAAGACAGTGACGATCGTGAACAGGCTGAGTTGCCGGGAGAACGAGCGGAGGGGATGGAGTCTTTGATGCTAGTACCTGGAGGAGTTCCTGCGGCAGATACTGATGGAGAACCAGAGGTAGCGGACCGAGAGCCACAAGAAGAAGTAGCCGTTGTGTCGGAGTATGACGTGCCAGTCACAGTCGAGATTCAAATCGCACCCCAAGTCACGATCGGCCAATCCCCAGAAATCTCCGAGACAATTATTGCAACAGGAAGTTCTACAGAGGGTTCGTCCGCAGCGCCATTGACACACAGTGCTTCGACTGTGGAGCGGATCGTGCGGACGCTGGACAAGCAACTGCAAGGCTCTGAAAGTGAGGAACAGGACGCATGGATCGAGCGCGCCATCAACCACGACGCGGAGCTGCTCCAGAGGAGATACTCCGGAATCGCCGAAGAGGTCGAGAAAGCCACAGACCTTTTCATCACTCCAGAAATCCAACACTCCACTGATAAAACCCAAGTCGATAAACCCCCAATGCCAGTGGTAGAGCAGAGCAGTCCCAGCAGTGCCAATGCTTCCACTCTCGACGAGCCTGTGGATTCAGAACCGGCACCAGAGACTGCAGCATCTCCTGCACTGGTGGTCGCGACGCTAGCGGAGTCTGTTGAGGAGGTGCCAGCGCCAAGTTTCCGCGTGGGCGAAGCTGTGGAGGCGCGGTATCGAGGCTGGAACCGGTATTTCCAGGGCGAGATCGCTGCGGTCGTGGACGGTGTTGTGGGCGTGTACGAAGTTCGCTACGCCGACGGAGACTATGAAGCCAATGTGCCTGCAGATTTTATTCGATGGTTGACGTCAGAGGAGCCGATCGAGCCCACGTCACAATCGCAGATCTCTGTGGAAGCGCCAGTGGAGAGCAGCACTCGATACGCTATCGGAGACCACGTGGAGGCGTTGTATCGCGGACGAACGCGTTGGTTTCCTGGACGAGTCATTGGTGTGCGAAGCGCAGTTAATGGTGTCTACAGTACAACTGCGTACGACATCGAATACGAAGATGGGGAGACGGAGACCGGTGTGGTAGATCACCACGTTCGGCCATGCGCAGCGTCGGCCACCACCAGCAGACCGAGTAGCACTGAGGCGACCGTGGCACTGATCGAGTCGGCTACTTTGTTGATACAAAGTGCCGTTGTAGACGAGAACCGAGAAGAAGAAGAAGCGAAAACGATCGAGAAAACGCCAGCGATCGACGAGCCTCATCAGCAAGAAGACGAGCGAACGGAACGTCCATTGCGTATCGGAGACCGTGTGTGTGTCCACCAACCTTCGTCCCCGCCACTGGTTGCTTGGATAGTCGGCGTCCGCGAGAGTGAGGCTGGAGATGTCGTCGACGTTCTTTATGATGCCGTTGGTGGAGGACCACGAGCTGGAGCGAAGGAGAGTGGCGTCGTGAGCAGCCGAATCCAGCGGCTCGACACGAAACTCTCAGCAGATCCATTGGCACGGGGCTCTGCTAGTGACCACGACACCAACGAGAATGCAGCAAGCGGAAACCAGGAGCAAGAAGAGAGAGAAACCGAAGCGACCGACGTGACGCCAGTGCTCCCATTCCATGAAGACCCCGAGGCGGACGATTGTGATGATGCAAATGGAAAGCCACGACAACAAACGCCAGTGTTCGTACCTCCCGTCGTGCTGGAGGCAGCTCGCCTCCTCGCTCAAGCAGACGAGGAAGGAGAGGAGAACGAGTCCCAGGCATTTAACTTGCTGAGCGAAAGATCAGAAGACGAAGCCATGGACTCGGACGAGGACTCGATTCTCCAATCGACAGCACTGTTGTTTAATCCCACGACGCCTCGACAGTCAGTTTCCGTACCGATCGCAAAGGAAGCTGTGGCAGTGGAGAAGTCAGCCCCCGTGAGTAGAACGAAGCTGACCACAAAGAGGAAAAAGCCGCTTCGCCAGAAGCCGCAGACGCCCCACCAGCCTCAAGAGCCCGTTCTATCGGAAGCCACTTTACGCTATCTGTCTCCGCAACCTCGAAAGCCAGTACCAGTAGCACGTCCTCGAACAGGTCGAAGCCAAGCAGCAGCTACAACACCACGTGTAGGCACCACCGCGTCTACAACACCACGCGTTGGTACAGCATCCACCACGAAGGCGGGAAGACCAAAGCCCACACAAGCGACTGTGGACGTATCGTGGAAGGAGTTAGAGGAATGGAAAAACGTCGACTTGATTCTGAATCGCAAGCGCCGCATCGTCACCAACGGCCACGTAGAAGGCAGTGACGTGCCGTGGGGAGAGGAGTTCGCGGCGATCCAGTCGCTCAAGCGGTTCGCGCACCAGTATCCGGACGTGCTACAGCAGCACATGTACGTAGAGGCGCTGTTGCTACTGATTTGCTTTGTACTTATGGACTGTATGGTGGTGTGATCTACAGAGAGCACCAGCTCCAAGAAGTCGTCGACTCCAGTGCAGCGACCAGTGTCGCGCGCCCAATGACAACAACAGCAACGGCAGCAGCTCGAGACGCGCTGCTGCTCATCAAAGACCTGGCGTTTCTGCTACGGCATCGGCTCGCTCCGTTTCTCGGTAGGTTTGGAGCCCTTGCTTCAAGGCAACTAACTATGAGGCAACGATGAGACTCACGCTGATCACTGTTGTGTAGACACGATCCTTCCCGTCGTGCTGCCGGCAGTGTTCCACTCGCAAAAGCGCTTTCTGTGCGACACCGCCTACCAAGTGCTGGAGGCGCTGGTCGCTCACTGCAGCAGCCGCAGACTAGTGGTCGCGCTGCTCAAACAGGCGCTGCGGTCCCCCCGCGACGACACGCGACTGGTGAATCTGGTGGGTAGTAGTGTACAGCTACTCCAGGTTCGCTGTGTATCTGACGCTTGTACTGATGGATGTACTCCACCGTAGACGTGTCTGTACATCGAAAAGTGCCTCACGAGTCTGAGTTTCGCGGCCGTGCAGGAGCTGCTGACGCGGTCGACGGTCGTGGTGCTGGAGGCGATCGCTGAGCTGCTCAGCTGCAAGTCAGCGGCGTGCCAGAGCTCGCTCCAGAAGAGTCTGCTGCTCATTCAGCAAGCCGTCGGCGTAAGTTACTTACTACTTCGAAGTACCCATTAGAAACCAGGCGGTGCCATTCAACTGACGCGTGTGGTGTGTAGGAAGACACAATGGAGTGTCTACTGGAAGAGCACTTGAGAGGCAACTCGCTGGCGATCGTGAGGAAACACTTGGCCGTGGCGATGAGTGCGACGACCTACGGCGCCAACAAGTCGCCGCAGACGAGTCCGAAGAAACTCCAAGCGACGCCAGCAAAACAGGCGGCTGTGGCGGCGGCAAATGCCGGAGGGAGTATGAGTATTCTGCAACGGATGCTGCTACAGCGCCAGAACCGAGTAGTGCCAGCACCCGAGTGACCCGGGCGTTTCTTCAGTGGATCCAAGCACGCCCACTGCTACAGCTCCCGGAGCGGCGAGCTGCTCTGGCCACGTCGTGTTCGATGAGGATTTTGGTGACGTGGTCGGCACGTTCGCCAAGTTGGGTTGGGCACTCCGACCTCCGACTGCCCAAACAGAGAGTAACTGAACTATTCTCGGTGACAACACAGCGTTCGTTTGGGTTCTCCCCGTTTCCTCGTTTGATTGGCTCATTCAAACGATTAGCGGAAGATATGACCGCCACTCTGCATATCTTCACACTCACTCCCAACCAGACAGACTAAGCTAACATATCATCCAACACAAACTAAGCTAACCATATTGGCTACACTCGCTCTCTCTACAAGCTGGTCACCGTCTCTCACAATCATGGACCAACTTGGAGACCGAATCAAGCCGTGGTCATTGACAATCAAAGGAAACACAGCGCACACGCAACAGCCAATACGATCACCAGCACCTACAGCACCACCCCTGCGCTTCATCCGCCACCATGATGACACCGCAAGAGCGCCGCCAGGCGGCCTATGACCGGCACCTCAACCGATTCCAGCTCAAGTCCAAGCAGGCGCCATCGCAGGCGAAAGCGCGCACGCGCACGCGTCCACCTGTAGCGCCGGCAGCGCCAGCGCCAGCGTCAGCGTCAGCGCGTCGCCCAGCGACACTCGCAGCACCGACTGCGCCTGCGAACCAGCCCACGGAACCCGTCGCCGCGCTTCACTCAGTGGCTGTGACTGTGGCTCCAGCTCCAGCTGCGGCTCCGGCTCCGGCGCCGCAGCAAGAAGATGTGATCGCTTCCTCGACCGTCCACGCTGCGACCCAGCGTCGCGCGGCACCGTTGGCTCCGGCCGCGATCAGTCGCATCCCAGCGCCGCACGCGGCTCCACTTCGTCCTACAGGACAACGAGCGCGTTCGGGACTTCCCCGCGGTTGGTGGAAAGCCAAGAAGTTGGAGATGCCACGGCTCGACACCATCGACGAGTTCCCACTGGAGGATGACGAAGATGACGAGCAACTGGAGCAACTGGACGAGCCGCCACGCAAGGAAGAGCTGACCTTTGCGACGATGCGCGACATGATGCGCCGCCACATCGAGACGCTCCAATCACGAGCGGAAGAAGAAGAACCATTCGACGACGAAGATGATGAAGAGGACATCGATGAGTCGGACGATGAGGATGACGACCTGGACACTAGCGAAGGACTCGATCGCACGCGCGCCAAGATCTTCCTGGCGATGGCCAAGCTCCAGCAGTCGCCGCTCGCCACAATCAACGACTCGCACGAGCCATTCGATGACTCGGAAGAGGCCTCCCAGGAGCTTCTACTCGAGATGCGCATGCTTCGCCAGGCGACGAGTGCTTCGATCGACAACAGCAGCGCCAGTGTGCTCGTCGACCACCACGGTTTGGCACACGCGGACTCACTCGAACGCAGCAACGTGATCGAGGCACCGACGGATCTATACTCCTTCACCAGTGAGACCTGCGGTGGTCTGACGCGAGACCAACTCCCTCCAAGCGATCTGGATCACGACTTGGACGACCTGAAAGAGGAACTCGGTGACATGAAGAGGCAGCTGCAAGAGCTGCACTGGCGTCTCGACGTTCACGACCTGGACGGATCGTTTTGGGAGGCCCAGTTGCAGATGCAAAAGCTGCGCCACTGTCTCACCGATATCATTTTGACTTACACACCACCATCTCTCGAGCGCCACGGCGTCGTGGAAGATCGCACTGGACTTGTCGCCGGCAATTGTGCACGCGCCGACACAGCCCCTCTGCCTAATCTCGACGGGGTCATCGACGCCGAAGAGCAGCCATGTGCTCGACTCGCAGCGATGGGTACGGAGTCACAAGCTGCCACCACCGAGCTCCAACATCTCAGCCGACTCGACCACGACAACGATCTTGATCACGACTTGGACGATCTGAAAGAGGAACTCGGTGACATGAAGAGGCAGCTGCAAGAGCTGCGCTGGCATCTCGACGTTCACGACCTGGACGGATCGTTTTGGGAGGCCCAGTTGCAGATGCAAAAGCTGCGCCACTGTCTCACCGAGATCACTTTGACTTACACACCACCGCCTCTCCAGTGCCACGGCGTCGGGCAAGATCGTACTGGACTTGTCGTCGGCACTCGTGCACGCGCTGACACGGCCCCTCTGCCTAATCTCGACAAGACCATCGACGCCCAAGAGCAGCTACCGGTATGTGCTCCACTCGCAGCGACGGGTACGGAGTTACAAGCTGCCACCGCCGAGTTCCAACCGCTTGATCAACACGATCAACTCCAATCGCTCGACCAACTCGACTACGGCAACCCACTCGACAACCACCACGACAACCACCACGACTGCAACGATCAACTATGCGGATCACCGGTACCACGATCGTCGGAACAAAGGCGTCACGACGCGGATGAGACAGGAACGCCACGTCTGGGAACTTGCCTTCAGGCCGTACCTTGCCATTGTGAGCTTGGGAAGCCGTCGACAGGGTGGACTGCGCTGGCTCATCGCCGGCAGCAGCTCACCTGCAAGTCCCAGGCGGGGTCTACCTCGACCAGAAGTTGGTGGATGCCTGTTGACTGACTTGAGCGTGGATGTGTGTCCGTGGACTTGTGAAATTGTGGACTTGTGCGTCAAAATCGTCAGCCTAGCGCTGTTGATGTCGGTCGATGCGACTGCCTATGCATGTCAAAAAAACATCAAAACCCACAAAAAGCAAAGCAAAAAAAACACAACAAACAAAACCGAAAAACAAAAAACAAAACCGAAAAACAAAAAACACAAAAACATAAAACACAAAAAAAACTAAAACAAAAACAAAAAGACACTGCATACATATCCTGCATGCCACCAACAGCACACTACTCGTGTGAACAACAGACGAAAAGAAAATGAAAAACGACACCAAACATTTCCATAGCCCACTCACCTTCGTGTCTTCTTTCTTCTGGAGGTCACGCATTGACAACTTGAGGACCTTGGGGGAACGTAACGGTCGATCACCGTCCACTTCAGACGCAGACGCAATCTCACACTCGCGTGACGACATTATCACATCGCACACTCCTCCAGGTCCATGCGCTTGGCGAGCTCTTGCAGAAATGACAACGACCATCGCTGCGTCATTCGCCGAGCCTCCATAAAGCCCCGCAGAGTCTCTTCGCGTTTGTACACCGGTGCGATAAGTGGACGTAGCACTCTTTCCATCAAAGCTGGGTGCTGGTGAGAGGCAAAGTGTGTGTCGCCATTCAAGAGGCGACACGCGACAATGGTCTTGACAGCAACCGAGAGCTTGCGTGGCATCTGAATCTTCCCACCCGAGAAGCCGAGGCTCATTGGAATCGAGGCCAGAGGGCACTCGTCGCAGTCGGCACCGCTTCCAGCCAACTGAGAAATGGCATCGAAGGCAAAGCCTACGTGAGCCAAACCGAAGTTTCCGCGTCGTTTCACGAAATCAATTCTTGCAGCCTCCACCTGATCGTCCACGAGAAGCATCGCCAACACGTCATCAGCCTCACGTTCAGAGAGCATCAGCGTCGAGCTGTCCTTGAACACGACCACGACGTCCACCATCCGAAGCACACCGTTCCACACAAACTCGGGAGCAGCGTCGGGGTTTTGCACCGTTAACCAGAAGTTTTTCGTACCGTACAGCTTTGCGCTTGACCAGTCGAGATCTCGACAATTTGGAGGGAAGAAAAACGTCGTAGCAGCGGCTCCGAGAGAAGTTATCTGGACGAAGCGGCGGAGGTAGTTGATGGACGTCGCGTTCAGCAGCTCGAGTAGTTCCATGGCTCATGCACCAAAGGCTGCAGTGAGGCTGCCGTTGCTTTCTCTTGGACCTCTTCTTCTTCTTCAATTTGGAGCTCGCGTTCGCACTCCTCTTCAAATGCTGTCACACGAACCGTATCTTCGCATCCGTACGAGCGAGCTCGAGCATCGATCGTGTCAACCAGCCGCTCCGTTCTGCAATCAGCTTCGCGAGTGAACCGTGCGTTTTGCAGTTTATGTACCACACTCTCGTACATGATCGTTTCAGCCACAGCACCACCGTATAGA